>ML290171.1:0-12233 GCA_005239495.1 Nicotiana undulata | reverse complement strand
TAAGGGTGCACCTGCTGCGGGAACCAAGGCACGGGAACCCTGATACTGGGGTCCACTTAAAGCTCAAGGTCAAAATCTAGCAAGGTGCCCCGGCATACCACAAGTACAACAAGATCTCGGCTACTTCGGCTGATGACTCGGAAACTGTCCCTAACGACCTTGATAACCACCCTGGTAACTCTGAAGCGGCTGTGCACTGATAGACGCTGGTGGTGCACTAACATGAACTGGCGGTGCACAGGGAGATACCTGGAGTGCTGACTGAAAAGGTCGGGGTTGATGACCCCTACTGAAAGAATCCCTGCCTCCAGATGAGGCTTCACTGACCACCTCCTTGTGACAATATCATATCAATCCTCCTGGCCACATCGGCCGCATCCTAGAATGAAATATCAGTACTCGACTCCCTGGCCATCTGGAGTCGTATAGGCTGGGCCAATCCCTCAATGAACCTCTAAACTCTCTTTCGATCAGTGGGGAGTATCATCCATGCATGCCTGGCTAGAGCGATGAACCTGGTCTCGTACTGATTAACAGACATAGATCCCTGATGGAGGCGCTCAAACTGCCTCCTAAGATCCTCTCGCTGCGTAATGGGAAGGAACTTCCCCAAAAATACCTCCGTGAACTGAGCCCAAGTCAAAGGTGCAGACCCAACTGGTCTGGCTAAGCAGTAGTTCCTCCACCAAGTCTTGGCTGCGCCAGCTAGTCGAAAAGTAGCGAAGTCAACTCCATTTGACTCCACTATGCCCATGTTCCGAAGAACCTCGTGACAGCTGTCCAAGTAATCATGTGGATCCTCTGATGGTGCACCAGTAAAAGTAGTAGTGAATAACCTAGTGAATCTGTCCAGTCTCCATAGAGCATCTGCTGACATAGCGGCACCCTCGGCTGCCGGTGCCACAATACCCGGCTGAGCTGCTCCCACTGTCTAAGGTGCTGGAGTCTGAAATTGAGTGGCAACCTGCTCTGGGGAATGAATAATAGGAGTCTGGGTCCCTCCCCCAGCCTGAGATCCAGCTGGTGCAGTAGGAAGAAGACCGGCCTGAGCCACACTCTCCATAAGTCCTACCAGACGGACGATAGCGTGGGGTAGCTATGAACCCCTCTGGGACCTGCGCTGGTCCAACTGGGTCTGCCGGAACTGGGACCTCCTCGTCAGACTCGAGCTGAGGATCCTCCACTGGGGCTGCTGCTCTAGGTTGAGCCCTACCCCGGCCTCGGCCTCTAGCACGACCTCGTCCTCGACCTCGACCACTCGTACGAGCTGTAGCAGGAGTGTCGAGCTGCTGGGTGGAACCAAGGGAAGCACGCGTCCTCGCCATCTGCGAGAGAATAGAATGGAAACTCGATCAGTATAAAGAATATACGACAAAGTACGAAGAGAAGAGGAGTATCCTAACTTTGCAGCCTCTGGGGATAAATACAGTCGTCTCCATACTGATCCCTCAGACTCTACCAAGTTTTTCCGTGAGTTGTGAGACCTAAGAAACCTAGAGCTCTGATACCAACTTGTCACGGCCCATGTACTGAGTAAGTGCCGAGCCTAACCTCGGCCGAAGTAGTGACGAGGCTAGACTTAGCAAATAACGTTGACATGTCCTATTCTACAACACAGAATACAGATAACAAAGCAAGGAAGGATAACCTTCATATACAGGGAACGAGAGCAGATAAAGGGAAAAACAATAAGATAGAGCAGTTAATTAACATCAAGTAAGAAAAGAAACAATTCACCGAAAACTGATAAGGTATGAATGACATGTCTGAATGATAACAATGGCACGACCTCACGCTTCGTGCTTTTACTCTCTTCCTCACCAATGCAATGTATGTTGTAATCAGTGTAATCATGGCACGACATTAACCTTCGTGCTTGCAGTAAATGTAAACATGGCACGGCATCACCCTTCGTGCTTTTACTCTCATCCTCACTATGCATGACATGATGTAATCAATGTAAAAACATGGCACGGCATCACCCTTCGTGCTTTACACTCTTCCTCACTATACATGACATGATGTAACCAATGTAAAAACATGGCACGACATCACCCTTCGTGCTATACACTCTTCCTCACTATGCATGCCAATATGTATGGTAAGGAATGTAGCATAGTGGGAAAAATACAGTTCAAATCACACGGCAAGGGGAAAAATATCAAATGCCTGTCAAGGGTCTCAGCTATAACCAAACAACTCAATATATATACTGTATGCTTGGATCCTCAATTGAACCAACATTTCATAATCTCTTCAACCAGTACATCAACCACAATCAACTTCTGAACATTGAAGAAATAACTGATTTTTTTATCAAAAATAGACTCACGGGCATGCTTGACTCACAATGTATAGGTACTCGTCACCTCACCTATACATTGAACATGATAAACACATAACACATAACATACAATACCTAATCCCTCACCAAAGTTAGGCAAGATACTTACCTTGGTCCAAAGTATAGCAATCAACCCTCTAAGACCGTCTTTCCTTTATAATTCGACTCCGAAATAACGATATTTAGGCATGATTAATTCAACAATATAAATAAAGACTCAATAACACAATCCCATAGCCTAGATATTCAATTTCTAGCATTCTTCCAAAAATACCAAAATTCGACCCGGGCCCGCTTGGTCCAAACTCGTGGTTCGGACCAAAACCCGATCACCCATAACCCCAAGAATTCAATATATGATTTGTTTTAAGATCCTACCCCAAATTGAGGTTGAATCACCCAAATTTCCCAAAAACCTAACTCTAGCCAAAACCCCTACTTTCTACTTGATTTTTATGATTTTAGGCCTAGATTTCTAGTGATTATGGAAGTAAAATAGGGGAAATCGATGATAGGAAGCTTACCCAATAGGATGTGGAGGAAGAATTGGCTTGGAGGTCTTCAATGGAGGTTGGGGAAGAAAGAGGAGGCTGAAAATAATGAAATCCCGTGTAGAGTATTCTGTTTTTTGGCCTTTTAATTAATTGGGCGAAATTACCTTCTGCGATCGCAGAAGAGGAGTTGCGATCGCGGAGTAAAGCTTAGCTGACCTTATGCGATCGCAGGAAGATGTATGCGATCGCGGAACACTGGGACATCACTCTAGGCGATCGGGGGTCGAAGGGATGTGCTCGCGGAAGAGACCTGGCTAGGCGTCTGCGATCGCAGACGAAACTATGCGATCGCAGTGAGATACTACCTCGCCCTCACCCGACTCCACTGACACACTATGTGATCGCGGAGAACAAGATGCGATCGAATAGTGCAACCCAACTTCCCCTTCACCTAAGCCTATGCGATCGCAAATCAAAAGCTGCGATCGCAGAGAAGGAAAACACCAGACACCAGAAACTAGTCCAAAACACCAGATTTTTTACTCTTTAGCACCCCGTTAGCTACCCGAAACTCACCCGAGCCCTCGGGGCTCAAAACCAAAAACACACTCGAATCCCAAAACATCCTATGGACTTATTCAAGCATTTAAATCATCAAAATATCATCAAAATCAATGAATTAAACCTCAAAACTCTTAGAATTTTCTTAAAATTTCATAAAGCTTAATTTTGCCAATTTTGATCCGAAACACGTCATTTCAAGTCCGTTTTACACCAAATTTCACAGATAAGACAAATAACATATAATAAACATGTCTCGAGCTCGGGAACCATAATACGGGCCTGGTAACACGGTTATCACATAATTATTCATTTTCAAAATCCTTTATTATTTTCAGAAAACAATTTTCTTTAAAAAATTAATTTCTCGGACTTGGGAACTCGGAATTCGATTCCGGGCATACGCCCAAGTCTCATTTTTTCCTACGGACCTTCCGGGACTGTCAAATCAAGGGTCCGGGTCCGTTTACTGACAAAGTTAACCAAAGTCAACTTTATTCATTTAATTATCATAAAATTCCATTTTAATCAGATTTCAACATAAAGACTTCCCGGCTACACGCCCAGGATGCGCACGCATATCGAGGTGCGGTTAACGGAGGCTTTCGGGGCCTCAAAACATAGATTTAGCTAGAATTACTTAGGATGACCTTTTGGGTCATCACAAATCAACTCCTAATCAATTCATAATTACTTGGTTAATTAACTTTAGGTGACTAACTAAGGTTGGATAAATATCATCAGCTAACCAAGTCAAATGTTTAGGTTAGTTAACTTAATTAATCACCATTTTAGATACACCTGACACATACACAATTGGAGTTTGAATAACAGTCAGTTAAAAGGGTTCAAACAGAACAATATCGCATTTTGAACAAGTAATTGGACTCAATCAAAATCTACAAAAATAGTAAATTAAGGGCCATGGCTAATAATCAGCTTCAGGGAACAAGTAGAATCCTAATCAAGACTTGAATTCAGGGCATCAATATCAAATTAAAAAGCAGTACGTACACAGGTAAGGTGGAACCTAAGCTAATCGATTAGACCTAAAATGGTTATTAGATAATCAACACATGTATTTAAACGTTTAACTAATCGGGAAGCACAAGCAAATACCAAACGTGAGCAATAACATATTACCGAGAATCATGGACGACGTATTAATCAGAGAACACAAACGGCAAAAGTGACCCACATATTCTGATTTTTTTTTTTGAAAAATTAAAGGGGAGATGCTAAAAGAAGGGGGGGGGGGGTTACCCATGATTGGTTTGGACGAACTCCGGTGATTTTGCCGGAATTTGGCCGGTCTCCGGCGAGTTTGGGAATGGTCCAAACCCGCATGAATCGATAGCTCTCATCAAGAGCTAACGACTCATGCAGGTGTTAGCCATTGGAGGTCTTCAAATTAACTTGTAGAAGAAAACTAGGGTTTCGGGTTTCAGATCTGAAATTGAAGGAGATCGAATGGGTTTTTGGAGAAACTAAGAACGGGACCTGGTTGAGGGAAAGACAGGGATCAACTGGTAAGAAATTGGGGTTGATTGGTGGTGCTCCGCTGCCGATGGAGATTTCCGGCCGGCAGAGCTAGGGCGGGGGACATCAGTTTTTGGCTGGTCTCTAGAGTGAGGATAGAGACGGAGGAAAGATGATGAGGTGTTAGACTTTGGTGAGTGATGGGGTAGGGGGTGTTAGGAACAACTTTATAGTGGGGTGAATGAGGGGTTCCCAGTTGTTAGATCAAAATATATCAACGGCTGGGATTGGTTCACTTAATGGAACGGCGCCGTTTGGTGTTACATGGGGGCTGGCCGAGTTTGGTTAATTAGACTTTGGAATTTTAATTAAATTAATTAATTGAATTAAAAGTAAAATATAACAATTAATTCTATACTAATCCCATCATTCAATTATAAATTAACTAATTAAGAGTCATATTATTTAATTTGCTCCTACTCATTTATAAGACAAATTCCACAATTTTTGCTAGAAGGAATAATTAAACATTAACCTACTTTTTGTCAAGTAATTATATTTCGTTATTATCTAAATAATATTCAAAATCATGCACCTAATTGTGCCGCTTTAAATCATTTATATATTCTAAAAGACGAATAATGGCTACATAACGCAAAATTAATTCAAAAATAGCACTTAAATTTAACAAAAAACCATAAAACCAATTATTTTATTGAGATTTTGTAGGAGTATATTACAAGTAAAAATCACGTGCTCACATTTAGCAGAGACGGTAAATTGCCTAAGTGTTTCCTCACATGTTTCTTGTCACTTGAGGAAATGTCTTCCCACCAGTCTAGTAGCATTGGTGGAATGTTGTTGACCATACCGAATCTGGGGACCTCATGCCTCATTTTCTGTAAAACAAAAGGTTAGGCCATTTTTCCCCACCAAATTCGACTATTTATACATTCATGATTGGCATATTGGCATTTAGTTCTCCAAATTAATGCACAAAATGTGGTTGTGTCTGTTGGGATTATGGAAACCCCGATGGACTTTTGATAAGGATCGTCTTAAAGGGTTATTATATGGACAACACATTAACCCGGCTAGGTTTGACCATGATGCATGCACAATAACAAGAGTAAGGTTACTATGGGGGTCTAGACTTGTGACAACCCAAAAGGTCATCCTATGTATATTTGGCTAAATCTGTGTTCTGAGGCCCCGAAAGCCTCCGTTAATCTCACCTCGATATGCGTGTGCAGCCCAGACATGTTGCCGGGAAACTTTTATGTGAAAACTTGATGAAAATGGAATTTTATAATAATTAATGGAATAGAGTTGACTTTGGTCAACATTTTTAATAAACGGACCCAGACCCGTGATTTAACGGTCCCGGAGGGTCCGTAGGAAAATATGGGACTTGGGCGTATGCCCGGAATCGAATTCTGAGGCCCCAAGCCCGAGAAATGAATTTTAGAAAGAAAATTATTTTTTGAAAATAATAAAGGTTTTTTAGAATGATAATTGATGCGAAAACTGTGTTACTGAGCCCGTATTATGGTTCCGGAGCCCGGAACAGGTTTAATATATGTTATGTGACTTATCTGTGAAATTTGGTGTAAAACAGACTTGAAATGACGTGATTCGGATCTAAATTGGAATAATTAAGTTTTATGAAGATTTAAGGAATTTTATGAGTTTTGAGGTTTAATTCCTTGATTTTGATGATATTTTGGTGATTTAAAAACTTGAATAAATCTGTAGGATGATTTGGGAGTTGTGTGTGTTTTTTGTTTTGAGACCCGAGGGCTCAGGTGCGTTTCGGGTAGCTAACATGGTGTAAAAGTAGGAAAAATCTGGTGTAAGGTTGTTGTTGCTGGTGTCCCATGTTTTACTCTATGCGATCGCGAAGGTTCCCCTGCGATCGCATAGAGATAGGTGAGGATCAGGTCATTCCTCTATGCGATCGCATAACAGTGTTCGCGATCGCATAGAGGTGTAGGAGGTCTGGGTGAGGGGCTGGTTAGGTACTCATCGCGGTCGCAGGTTCTTGTTCGCAATCGCATAGGGTCGAGTCCCCAAGCTATGCGATCGCAGTCTCTTGTTCGCGATCGCAGTTCTTTAGAGGGTAGCTTCTATGCGATCGCAGCCCATCCTTTGCGATCTCATAGAGCAGTTTTGTTCACCGATTTTCTATGTTCAAAAACAGAAAATAGACGGGATTAAACCCATTTTTCTCCAACTTCTACTTCTCCACTCTTCTTGGGCGATTCTTGAGAGACCATTCCTCCATAGCTTCATAGGTAAGTGTTCCTAACACCAAATTCTTCAACTTTTCTTCCCTAATCACTACAATGTAGGCCTAAAATCCTAAATCAAAGTAGAAATTAGGGGTTTTGGGTAGAGTTAGGTTTTTGGGATATTTGGGTAATTCAAGGTTGGATTACAAAACAAATTATATATTCTAACTCGTGGGGGTATGGGTGATCGGGTTTTGGCCCGGTGTCAATTTTTTGTATTTTTTGGAAGAATGCTTGGAAATAGGTAATTAGGCTATGGAATTGATTTATTGAGTCATTATTGATATTATTGAGTTAATTATGCGTAGATATTATCGTTTCAGAATCGGATTCTAAAGGAAAGGCGGTATTAGAGGCTTGATTGCTATTTTTGGACCCGAGGTAAGTGTCTCGCCTAACTTTGGTGAGGGAATAGGTATTGTATGCTATGTGCTAAGTGTTTATCATGTCCAATACATAGGTGAAGTGACGAGTACCTATGCATTATGTGTCAAGCATGCCCGTGAGTCTATTTTTGATGAACTTCTTATTATTACTTCCATGTTCGTCATAATATGAATTTGTCTCTATTTGGGAGTTGTTTGTTGCTGGAAGACTTGGTCGATGAACTCATGATGTATTGGTTCGCTTGAGAACCCATTTGTTAAGGATATATATATATTGAAGAGATTTGTTATAGCTGAGACCCTTGCTGGGCAATTGTTGTGATATTGATTTATGCTTTCCCCTTGCCGGGTGATTTTGAACTATATTTCCACTATGCTGCGTTTCTTACCATTGATAATTGTCATTGTTTTGGTGAGGAAGAGTGTAAAGCACGAATGGTGATGTCGTGCCATGATTTACATTGATTATAAGCACGAAGGTTAATGTCGTGCCATGGTTTACATTGATTACATCATAACTTGCATAGTGAGGAAGAGATTAAAAGCACGAAGGGTGATGTCGTGCCATGATTTACATTGATTACATTGACATACATAATACATCGCATAGTGAGGAAGAGAGTAAAAGCACGAAGGGTGATGTCGTGCCATGTTCCATGATTATTCCATATTGTACATCGCATTATGAGGAAGAGAGTAAAGCACGAAGGGTGAATCCGTGCCATTATTTTCGTTTTTGGCATTTACACTGGTTTCCTTATCATTCATTTGTTAAATTGCCTTTTCTTGTCTGCTCTCTATGCTCATTTAACTGCTCTATCTCATCTGTTCCCCTTTAACTGCTCCCGTATCCCCATACTTGTCTGTTTATCTCTTGCCTTGTTCTCCCATGCTTTGGGTTGTAGAATAGGACAGGTTAACGTTATTGCTAAGTCTATCCTCGTCACTAATTCGGCCGAGGATAGGCTCGGCACTTACTCAGTACATGGGGTCGGTTGTACTGATACTACCCTTCACTTCTTAATGTTATGCAGATCCCGCACCCGGACCCTGTGGACAGCATTGAAGGGAGTCACCTTCGGTCCACCTAGAGCTTCAAGGTATACCAGCCGGCGTTCGTGGGCTTTTGTGTCTCTTCTACCCTTGGATCTGTAATTGTCTTACATTTTCCGCTAGTTTTAAAGACAATGATGTATTTTCCTTTCAGACTTGTATTTAGCACTCTATAGAGAGTTCGTGAGTTGTGACATCCCAGTTTTTGGGGCTTATGCGACGTTCTATATTTACTATTTCACTTAGCATTTTTGAATTATTATTCCATTTCCGCTGTAAAAATGTGTGAGATGTTCTGTTATTTCTGTTAAGATGGTATCTCAATGTTAGATTAACTGTACACGTTGGCTTGTCTAGCGAGTTCAATATTAGACGCAGTCACAGCTTGAAGGGTGGGATTTCGGTTCGTGACAAGTTGGTATCAGAGCTCTAGGTTGCTTAGGTCTCACAACTCACGGACAAACTTGGTAGAGTCTGAGGGATCGGTACGGAGACGTCTGTACTTATCCCCCAGAGGCTGCAAAGTTAGGATAACTCAACATTTCTTCATCTCTGTCGTGCGATATGAATTCTGACTACTGATTGAGTTCCTATTCTACTCTCTCGCATATGGCGAGGACGCGTGCTTCCCTTGGTTCCGCTCAGCAGGCCGTCACTAATTCTACAGCTCCTACGAGGGGTCGAGGTCGAGGATGAGGCCGTGCTAGAGGCCGAGGACGGAGCCAGGCTCAGCCTAGAGCAGCAGCCCAACGGAGGACCCTCAGGTCGAGTCTGACGAGGAGGTCCCAGTTTCGACAGTCCCAGTTGGACCAGCGCAGGTCCCAGAGGGGTTCATAGCTACCCAGTGCTTCAGGACGCTCTTGTCCATCTGGTAGGACTCATGGAAAGTGTAGCACAGGCCGGTCTTCTTCCTACTGCACCAGCTGGATCTCAGACTGGGGGAGGGACCCAGACTCCTGTTATTCATACCCAGAGCAGGCTGCCACTCAGTTTCAGACTCCAGCACCTCAGACAGTTGGAGTAGTTCATCCGGGTATTGCGGCACCGACAGCCGAGGGTGAAACTATGTTAGCAGATGCTCTATGGAGACTAGATCGGTTGACCAAGTTATTCACTGCCACTTTTACTGGTGCACCGTCAAAGGATCCACAGGATTATTTGGACAACTGTCATGAGGTTCTTCGGAACATGGGCATAATGGAGTACAATGGAGTTGACTTTGCTACTTTTCGGTCATTTGGCACAACCAAGACTTGGTAGAGGGACTATTGCTTAGCCAGACCAGCTGGGTCAGCACCCTTGACTTGGGCTCAGTTCACAGAGGTATTCTTGGGGAAGTTCCTTCCCATTACTCAGAGAGAGGATCTCCGGAGGCAGTTCAAGCGTCTCCAGCAGGGTTCTATGACAGTTACCCAGTATGAGACCAGATTCATCACCTTTGCCAGGCATGCATTGATGATACTCCCCACTGATCGGGAGAGGGTTAGGAGATTTATTGAGGGATTGGCCCAGCGTATCAGATTCCAGATGGCTAGAGAGTCAGTTACAGACATTTCCTTTCAGGCTGCGGCTGATGTGGCCAGGAGAATTGAGATTATTCTATCCCAGGGTGGAGGTTAGGGGGCTGACAAGCGGCCCCGTCATTTTGGTAGATTCAGTGGAGCCTCAACTGGAGGCAGGGATTCTATCGGTAGAGGTCATCCTCCCCGACCTTTCCAGTCAGCACTTCAGGTTTCTCATCGTGCACCGTCAGCTCCAGTTAGTGCACCACCAACAACCATCAGTGCGAAGACACTTCAGAGTTATCAGGGTGGTTATCAGGGACAATTCCAGAGTCCCTAGTCATATCAGCAGAGGCCGTGTTATTCCTGTGGTGTTCCGGGCACATTGCCAGGTATTGTCCCCGAGCTTCTAGTGGACCCCTGTATTAGGGCTCTCATGCCATGGTTGCAGTATCAGGTGCACCCCCGCCCCCTCAGCTAGCTAAGGGTGGTCGTGGTGCTAGAGGAGGAGGACATGTTCATAGAGGTGGAGCTCAGGCCACGAGAGGTAGAGGTCAGGTTGCAGTTGGTAGGCCCAGGGATGTCTAGATTGGAGGGGCTCCGCCCCGTTGTTATGCTATTCCTGCTAGACCCGAGGCTGAAGCCTCCGATGAAGTTATCACAAGTACGGTCTCAGTTTGCAGCCGAGATGCTTCAGTGTTATTCGATCCGGGTTCTACTTTCTCCTATGTGTCCTCATATTTTACCCCTTATTTGAGCATGCCTCGTGATTCTTTGAGTATTTCTGTGTATGTGTCTACCCCGGTGGGTAATTCTATTGTGGTAGATCGAGTCTACCTTTCTTGCTTAGTTGTTATTGGGAGTTTGGAGACTCGGGTAGATTTATTGCTGCTTGATATGGTAGACTTTGATGTGATATTGGGTATGGACTGGTTATCTCCCTATCATGCTATTTTGGACTGTCATGCCAAGGCAGTGACCTTAGCCTTTACTGGAGTACCTCGTTTAGAGTGGAGAGAGACTCCTAGTCATTCTTCTGGTAGGGTTATTTCTTATATGAAGGCTCGACGCATGCTCGAGAAGGGTTGTTCGGACTATTTGGCTTATGTTCATGATTCCAGTGCCGAGGTCCCTTCGATAGAGTCCGTGCCCGTTGTTCGTGGGTTTCTAGAGGTATTCCCTGCTGACCTGCCGGGTATGCCACCCGACAGGGATATTGACTTTTGTATTGAGTTAGCTGAGGACACTCATCCCATTTCTACTCCCCCGTATCGTATGGCTCCGCCAGAGTTGAAGAAATTAAAGGAACAATTACAGGATTTGTTGGATTAAGGCTTCATCAGGCCTAGTGTTTCTCCTTGGGGTGCTCCCGGGTTGTTCGTGAAGAAGAAAGATGGATCTATGAGGATGTGTATTGACTAGCGGCAGTTGAATAAGGTTACCATTAAGAACAAGTATCCTTTGCCGAGGATTGATGATCTATTTGACCAGCTTCAGGGTGCTACGATGTTTCTAAGATAGACTTGAGATCTGGTTACCATCAGCTGAGGATTAGGTCTTCTAATGTCCCTAAGGCAGCTTTTTCGTTATGGGCACTATGAGTTTTTGGTGATTTCTTTTGGGTTGACTAATGCCCCCGCTGCATTTATGGAGTTGATGAATCGGGTATTCAGGCCTTATTTGGACTCATTCGTAATCGTGTTTATAGATGATATCTTGATTTATTCCCATAGTTCAGAGGAGCATGAGCAGCATCTTCGGGTTGTTCTCCAGACTCTGAGAGATCGGTAGTTGTACGCCAAGTTTTCTAAGTGCGAGTTTTGGTTGAGTTATGTGGCATTCTTGGGCCACATTGTGTCGGTAGAGGGCATTGATGAGTGGTGATTTTACCACTCATTTTANGGTGAAAATGTGCATAAAGGCTTCAGTGATTCCGCACCTGCGGATTCTAGGACGCAAGAGCGACCTCGCGCCTGCGAGGAATTGTCGCCCCTGCGAAGCTGGCTCAGGCACACAAAACTCGCACCTGCGGTGTTTTTACGCACCTGCAGAACCGCACTTGCGACCAAATGTCCGCAATTGCGATGGAATTCAAACCAGCTTAAATTCGCACCTGCGATGGA
>ML290170.1:302-21107 GCA_005239495.1 Nicotiana undulata | reverse complement strand
CTTTGGCAGAGTTTGCATATAATAATAGTAATCAGACCAGCATCCAGATGGCTCCATTCGAGGTTTATATGGTCGGCGATGCCATTCTCCGATTGGGTGGTTTGAGCCTAGTGAGGCTAGGCTATATGGTATTGACATGGTCATGGATGCTTTAGAGAAAGTAAAGATTATCCAGGAGAGGCTTCGCACAGCTCAGTCGAGGCAGAAGAGCTACGCAGATCAGCGGGCTCGAGATGTAGCATTTATGGAGGGGGATCAGGTTATGCTAAGAGTTTCGCCGATGAATGGCGTCATGAGATTCGGGAAGAATAGCAAGTTGAGCCCTAGGTATATAGGCCCATTTGAGGTGTTAGAGCGAGTTGGTGATGTTGCTTATAGACTTGATTTGCCTCTAGCGCTATCACGAGTTCATCCAGTTTTTCATGTTTCGATGTTTCGGAGGTATCTCGAAGACTTCTCCCATGTGATCGATTATAGTAATATTCATCTAGACGAGCAGTTGCGCTATGAGGAGGAGCATGTGGCTATTGTTGATAGGAAGGACCGCCAGTTGAGGTCCACAACAGTTTCAGCGGTTAAGGTCCAGTGGAGGGGCCAACTAGTTGAGGAGGCGAGTTGGGAGTCCGAGCAGGATATGCGGGACAGATATCCACAGCTATTCAGCACATCAAGTACAATTCTAGACCCGTTCGAGGTCGAACGTTTGTTTAAGAGGGGGAGAATGTAACGACCCAGCCGGTCATTTTGTGTGTTGCGACTCCGTTCCCGTAAATGACTCTTTCCATAGCGGCTACTCGTGCCTTATGATTTGTGGGGGCAGGTAGTTCGAGATTCAGAAGTGATTTGGCCAGTTCAGGAACACTTGGTTCCTGAAGGCAAGCCTATTTGGTTAATTTAGGTTTCGAGCAGCATTTTGAGAAAACGACCTCGGAATCGAGTTCTGATAGCTCCACCAGCTTCGGATGATGATTTCGGACTTGGGAGTGTGTTCGCCTCGTGTTTCTGATGACCCGGGAATTGGAATTCAGGATTTCATAAGATTTAGAATTTCAGCCTGGAATTGGAACTCATGATATCATGGTCTGAATGGAATTCCGGAACTGGCAATAGTTATGTATAGTCATTTATGACTTGTCTGCAAAATTTGGGGTCATTCCGAGCAGTATAGACCCGTTCGGCGTATTGATGAGCCATTTGAATTTTCTTGAAATCCTAAGTTTGGGAATTAAGGGGTTTTGGAGAGTGATTTATAGTTTGGACAATGTTTTTAGTGTCTGGGAGCTCGAGCGAGTCCGTCATATGATTTGGGATTGGTTGGTGTAATTTGTCGAGGACTCGGGTGGGCCCAGGGGTCTCTCGGACCCTAAGCGGGGTCAAAAACCAGCAATTTCATAGCTGGTGGGAATTTTCAGGTGTGACTGCCCCTACGGTCCATGAGCCGCAAGCGCGAGGCTCGCACCAGCAGCCAATCCATCGCAGGAGCGGCCTTTGTCGCAGGAGCGACCTTCCTTCCACAAGAGTTGCTCCGCAGGAGCGGACCAGGCTCCGCAGGCGTGACCTCCCCAGGGCCCAGGCCAAATCGCAGGCGCGACCCTTTTCTCGCAGGGGCGAGTTCGCACCTGCGATCCAAAGGTCGCAGGGGTGGAAACTGCTGAAGCAGTCCTATAAAAGCCCCATTTCGTTATTTTTCTTCCCAAACTCGATTTTCCTCCATTGTTGAGACCCCTAGGAGCTCCAGATCAGTTGTGGAGAGTCATTTACTCAGGTAAGTAATTCTTTGGCTTCCCGCATGTTTATAACTTCGATTCTTGAGAAATTTCTACTTCCGAAATTCATAAAAATCCATGGGAAGGCTTGGGAAAAATAGAGGGTTTTGAGAAAATTGAATTTCTGATTTTTGGGCCACCATGGGATGATTAATTGAGTTAATGTTGATCCCTAGGCGACGTATAGCGCATTTCTTCAAGGGTCGTAATTTTTACGGACGCCGAGGCTCGGAGTTGAATATTCCAAGTACGTCAAGAATGTGTTTTAAGGGAAATCTTTGATAAATCCTCCTCGATTCCTCCTAAATTGATATAATTATGTGTTTTTGGCTAGTTGCGAGCCATCGAAGGTAATTCGGAGGATTCGTGCGTCTTGTTGATTGGTCCGTTGACCGGAGGAGTACTTGTCCAGGTGAGTCTCCTTTCCAAACTTTGTAAGGGGGAAATGTCCCCTAGGCTCCTTGTTGCTATTTATGATTGTTGAGGGGGCTGCGTACGTACCACGTGACAAGAGTCCGTACGTGGAATCTATACTTTATGTTGGGTAGCCGTAGGACCCACGAGCATGTTCTAGCTGTTTGTTTGATATTATCTTATGCTTTTTACAAGTTATTTGCCGGTATATGATGAAATGGAGCTATGATAGATTTGAATTAAATGTACATATTATCTAGATAAGAATTATGAATTTCATCAACTGAATAATTGTGTTACTTCTGATGTAACTGATAAAGAGAACGAAGTAAATGAGATAAATCTTGATCCTGAGTTGTTGAGCAAAAATGAAGGTGATTCTAAATCCTTCCTATACTTGAATTAGTCCACCATGGTGATATTATGAGAAAAGAGAATAATATGATATAAAATCCTAACTTTGACTATCAAGAGAGATGCGAATATCTGATCTCTTTGAGCGTTGATGAGTCGATACCATAGTGTCTACATATACACACATATATATATATATATGCATTCATGCATTCATGGCCCCCGAGTCATAGGTATGATTCGTGATCGGGGAGAACTTATATTTTCATTACTGGCCCCTGAGTCACAGGTTTGATTCGTGATCTGGCAGGAATTACACTTATTTTCATTAACCCCTGAGTCACAGGTTTGATTCGTGATCAGGGAGAAATCAGACTTATTTTCATCAGCCCCTGAGTCACAAGTTTGATTCGTGATCAGGAAAGAATTATACTACTATTTTTTTGTCGGCCCCCGAGTCACAGGTATGATTCGTGATCGGGGAGGGTTTTACTTTACATCATTAGCCCCAAGTCACAGGTATGATTCGTGATCGGGAGAGTATATACATATTTATGTCATTGGCCCCCGAGTGGCAGGTATGATTCACGAGTGGGGAGAGATATTGGCCCACGAGTCACAGGTATGATTCGCGAGCGTGGAGGTTTACTTTATCGAGTCAGCGCACGAGTCGCAGGTATGATTCGCGAGCGTGTGGAGCTTTATGACCGAGTCAGTCCTTATGACCCACCCTTATGACTTCGGCCGATAGTCTTGTCTGTGTCGATTATATATATATACATAATCATTTGCATTGAGTTGGGATCGTATGATGGTGAGTTGAGAAACGATACTGAGTACTGGAAAGTGAACAACCGAGATAATAAGATAAGACAAATTTCAGATAATGAGAAGGAAAACAAGTGATACATATGATCAGTTTACAAAGAAAGGTTATGATTAAGATCAGTTATATGTTTGTTGATTACATGTCCTTATACTTAATGTATTTTCTCACATGATTTATTGCTCGGCATGTACCTTATCCCTACTTCTGAGATCGCAGAGAAGGAAACCAGACAGAAAATTTTTGGTTTTTCTAACTTAGCTCCCGGGCGTCTAAAACACCCCCGAGCCCCCCGGGACCCCTTCCAAAAGCACCGACAAGTCTGTATTCATGATACGGACTCGCTCGAACTTCCGGAACATGAAAAACAACAACGAAACTCAAAATTCAACCCCAAAACCAAATTAATCAAACTTAAGAACATTGAAATTCTAGAATTCATTACATTGCGCCGCACGGGTCTTTACTACTCAGACAAGTCATAAATGACTATACAGAACTATTTTCGGTCTCGGAATGCCATTCGGACCCCGATAGAACGAAGTCCCATTCCAGGCCAAATTCTAAACTTAAGGAAATCCTGATTTCCATTTTGGGCGCCGAAATGCTCTCGGGTCATCAGAAATCCGAGCCGAAAATACGCCCAAGTCCAAAATCATCATACAGATCCACTGGAGCTGTCAGAACTCGATTACGAGGTCGTTTGCTCAAAATGTTGACCGAAGTCAAACTTGGCCAAATAGGCCAACCTTAAGGAACCAAGTGTTCCTAAACCATCCAATTCATTCCCAAATCTCGAACCACCCACTTCCGCGAGTCATAAAGCATGAATAGCCGCTATGGAAGGTTTCATTTAAGGAAGCGGGACCCTAACACGCAAAACAACCGGCTGGGTCGTTACATTCTCCCCCTCTTAAACAAACATTCGTCTCGAACGGGACTAGAATCATACCTGGAGTGTTGAATAGTTGTGGATATCTGCTCTGCATGTCGTGCTCGGACTCCCAAGTCACCTCCTTAACCGGTTGGCCCCTCCACTAGACCTTAACCGCAGAAACTGTGTTAGACCTCAACTGGCGGTCTATCCTATCAACAATAGCCACTGGCTCCTCCTCGTAGCCCAGTTTCTCATATAACTGAATAATGTTATAATCAACCACGTGCGAGAAGTCGGCGTGATACCTCCGGAGCATGGAAACGTGAAAAACTTGATGAACTCCTGATAAGGCTGGAGGTAGAGCAAACTCATAAGAAACCTCTCCAACCCGCTTCAACACCTCGAAAGGACCTATAAACCTGGGGCTCAACTTGCCTTTCTTCCCAAATCTTATAATGCCCTTCATCGGCGAAACTTTCAACATAACCTTATCTCCCTCCATGAATGCTACATCACGTGCCCGCTAATCTGCGTAGCTCTTCTGCCTAGACTGGGTTGTACGGAGCCTTTCCTGAATAATCTTCACCTTTTCCAAGGCATCTCTCACCAGATCTGTACCATATAGCTTGGCCTCGCCACGCTCAAACCACCCGATCTGAGAACGACATCGTCGACCATATAACGCCTCAAATGGAGCTATCTCGATGCTGGACTGGTAACTATTATTGTATGCAAACTCCGCTAAAGGAAATAACTGATCCCATTGACCCCCGAAATCAATCACATAGGCCGTGAGCATATCTTCCAGAATCTGAACTGTACGCTCTGACTGGCCATCAGTCTGAGGGTGAAATGCTTAACTGAGGTCTATCTGAGTACCCATCTCGATGTGCAAAGCTCTCCAGAAATGTGGATCTATTATGTGAATACGTGTACATATGAGCACCTGAGTCGCATGTATGATTCACGAGCAGGTTAGCCTTATTATGATTATGTTGACCGCGTCGCATGATCTATTCGCGAGTGGGAAAAATAGATGCATCTATGGTTCGAGTCGTTCGACCCTCGGCAATGTACAATTTATTATTGTTGGTACGCGTCGTTCGACCCTCGGCATTTTCTTGCGCATGATAAATGCTGCTTATTTCCTGTAGATTGTACTTGTTTATTGGCTAAAGGAGTTTTGCGTTTCCTGCTAAAATGAAGAGGAATTGATGTGTTAAATGTGAAATAAGTTGATATTTCTTATCTCTGCTCATTATTTAATTGCCTATGATACTCATGATTAGCACCTCACTTGATTATATTTAATCGACTTATAGCAAGTGTCTAATTCGACCTCTCGTCACTACCTCTCTGAGGTTAGGTGAGCTGCATCATCCGAAGGCGATCTGCAACCGGCAGAGTCTTTCTCATATGTATTTGCACTTTATTTTAAAGTCCTTGTCCAACATGTACCTCGGGCAAGATTTGTATAATTGTATAAATTCCTAGAAATTGCTCATGTACTTGTATCATCGGGTTATGGGGATGTGTTGGGATATATTCCATTAAACCTGATTGTTTTCCTGTCGTATTTAATTAACGAAGATTTATTCATTTGTTATGAAATGAAATGAAAGGTAACAATTTAAAAATGTTGAGAACAGGGATACAATTAACTAATTAAGGATTGGCTTGCCTGACCGTGGTGTCCGGTGCCATCATGACCTAAATGGATTTTGGGCCGTGACAACATGGTATCAGAGCTCTAGGTTCCCTTAGTTTTCACGAGTTATGAGCAAGTCTAGTAGAGTCTTGCGGATCGGTACTAAGACGTCTGTACTTATCTTCGAGAGGCTACAGGGCTGTTAAGAGTACTTCCCTTCTTGATTCCTCATCGTGCGATTTGATTCCTTTAAAGGCTTTTGCCTATGTTGTTTTCCTACTCAATCTTACGCGTCGCGAAGCGCTTGCTATGGATCAGGAATTTGAGGAATTGAAATGGTGCTACAGATAGGGTGCGTGATGTTTTCCATGCGTAATTGGTTGGGGTTGTTGTTGTTTCCCCGCAGAAGGATAATATGTTGTTTCAGCTCAGTAGCTGTATTTATGAGAGCCTTGAGGCTATGCTTAGGTAGTGATAATGCTTACGATTGGTTATCGTGTGATGTGGGTGTGATGGTAGGATGCTTGCCCATATGTAAGAGAAATGAATGACTTAAAGGGAGGTCTTCTCAAAGCGTGATTTTGAGATTTCAGCATTTTAGTTCCGGCGGAGGAAAGGCAATTTAAATATAAATGGTCAAGGTTTTGGATTAATAAAGTAGTAAGACTTGGTGTTTTCAAGTGAGGTGGAATATTCACATGTGATTTGATATAGCCGTCAATGATCGAATGGAATGTGTTAAGTTTGTCGATGCTATGGTTTCTTCGATTTCATAGGGTTAGAGTACTATGAAGAAGTATTGAAGAAGCGGCTGTCAGAGGTCGTGGTGTGTTGTGGTTAAGTATTGAATAATCACTTCTAATGAATGCGACTCCAGGAAGATGATCTTCGGAAGGATTTAAAGTTGAGGTGATTGGCTGGTTTAAGAGCTACAGAGAGTTATATTGAATGGAGGCAACATTTGGGCAGCATACGGTGAAGGAAGACAGGTGAGAAGTGTTAGGGGGCAGATGAATTTCGGAAAGTTCAGGTGTAAGAAAAGGAAGGCAGGTAGCTGCTTGCAGGAGTGAGTTTAACCAAAGTGGGAGAGCAGCAGCATAGTGGTTAATTAGAAGATATTGTAACGCATTTAGTAGATGTCCATGGGGAGCGGACGGACTGGTAAAGTTGGTGAATGGAAACAGGGTTAGGATGGGGTATCGACGTTGTAGGGAGTGTGCAGTACATCATCGTTGGAAGATGTCAGTTGTAAATTCCACATGTGGGTTATCTCCTGTGAACAGGTTAGCGGGCGTGCGGGTGGCAAGTATTGTGAAGAATCCTAGTTGCTATTCGTTAGGAGGCAGAATGTGTAAATGGTGCTAGAGAATTTGAGTATTTAGGGAATGCTAACAGGGGAATTCGGAAGAATTGGGTGGATTGGTTGAGCAGAATCATGTTAACAAAGGTGAAAGGAGCTCACCAGGGTCTAGAGTGGTGCAAGAAGTAGCTTCGGGCTAAGTGGGGGAGTCCCACCGCCTGCAAATGGGCTGCAGGACTATCTTCTCATGAGGGTTGCGGATTTTCGGCATATTGGCAAGTTATTACAACTAAGGAATAAAGCGGTAATTGAGCATGGGATTTGATAAATATGTGCAAATGTTGGTCCTATTGGACCAGGGTTAGGTTTTGGGAGATTCAGAATTTATGCTTAAGGCATAGGCGAGTTGTAAGTGTAGTGACTCAGTCACGTGCTTCATTGAGAAGGTGTGCATGTGCTAGAAGAGCCTTGGAGCTGATTGTATTTGGGGCCAGTCAGAGTGGGTGACTCTTGATAGCGGTCCTAATGAATTCAAAGGCTAAGAATGCGGTGTTTAAGGGTTTCAGGAAGCAGTATGATTAAGAATCGAGCTTTTGCAGCGTAACTTCTGAGAAAGGGAAAATAGTTGGGTGTTCTATGTTATTTTCAGCATGCAGGATAGTATCGGAGGAAGGAGAGAAAATGAACTCCAGATGTTGAGAAAGAGTATCAGGAGGGGTATATTAGTTGGAGTTGTGAATGCGCACAAGGAGGGTATGAGACGGTTTGTAGGATTGAGATAGCGTAGTCTCATGAGTTAAGGCCACTCGGGATGAGTGAGGATTGAGTGTGTTATGAGTTAAATGGGGTTACTACTATTTCTGAGGCAATTAAGGATAATTAAAAAAAAGATAGATTGGTTAGCCATGGTTGAATGGCACATGTACGGTAGTGATCAATTTGGTCAGTGTGATTAAATTATGCATGTGGTTTGTGTCGGTATGTGCGAGGCTTGTCGGCTACCGTAATAGATCATAATTAGAAGCATTCAAGTGTTATGGCTTGTCAGGTGTAGGTGGATCCCAGAAAGATCATGGGGGTATAGACTATTCCCTGAGGATTCGCTTGTTTTGTGATTTTTAGAAGTCACTCGTGTGTTGTTATGGTTCTCTTGAATTGAGGTAAGAAAAATGTTTCTATATGATGGAGTGTTCAAACTATTAGTGGTTAAGGAGTTATGATGGAATTCTTGCACCATCTCATATTGGCATGTTAGGTGCGGTAAACAGTATGTAATTGGGAGTAAGAATCGAGATTGTGGTTCGATGTTAACAAGGATGTCATGAGCTCGGATGAGCAAGGAAACTAGTGTAGTCTTTAGTGTCACCTGAGATCGGTGTTTGGTGAAAGAGGCTTTGTATCCTGGTTATGGGTTCTTGATTTGTTTTACAGCGTTATCGTGGTCGGTGGTATGGACGTGCAAACTTGTTACCTGGTGTGGAAGGTCGTGGGAGTGTGACCACGGGAAGATATTATAAGTGTGACATGTAGTCACCTGATTGATTGAAGATTTAGACCAAGTATAAGGAAGTGCAACATTGCTTATTTGAGAATTTATGGCTGGAAGGCGTTCGGTTAGTTGGTTGTGGATTGTGGGGTGTTTGTCCCGGATATGACGGTTGCTCTTGGGTGTTATGAGAAAAGTGATGTATATAGCCTAGTTCGGTGAGAGGAGAATCGGCTTGGGAGTTGTGGAATGGCTTGATATATTTTCTATGTGCTGAGTTCTGCGTAGTAATGATGTTATGTGAGCAGCATAGCTCTTGAGATTCAGAGTATATATATATATATATATATTGCACCTCAGTTGTGCTTATGTTTTGTAGCATATGGCTCCATCAGTCTCCCCAGGATGGTATTATGCACTTAGCGTGCTTGTGACCGATATTCAGTATTTTGTGGTAATAAGCAATCTAGCTCGGTGTGTATCTTCTTATGTAAATTTCATGTGTAGATCGGGTGGCATGCCGCCACGGGTATGTTACTTGGATCGGGTGGCACGCCGCAACAGTGTGGTGTTGAGTACGATTCCCTATAATTATGTTTCTTGTGTTATACTTCCTATTTTCTGAGGAAAGTTCATATTAGTTGTGTGAGTCGAGTAGTCCCTTCCTGAGTCATTTCCTTATGTATCATGTTCGAGTTGTGGCCTATTGGCGCATTGTGGCATCACGTGAGACTGATGGTCATGTCTGTGAGTGATTTGTTGACCGAGCAGTTCATACTAGGTGAGACGAGACTTATGGATCAGGGATCGGTGAGATAAGATTATGTGGAGTATATTACAGGACAAATACCATTATCTGGTTTGTAATGAGATGCTGATTTTAGTCAAGGGGAAAGATTCAATGCTTGGTTAATTCTGCAACTGGTCAGAAATTTCTATGCATCTCCTCTGTTGTGGTGGTATCGTCAGCATTATAGCAGAATGTATATGTCATAAGATGTATTGAGAGCATCAAACTCGTAGAATTTTGGCTATTAAGGTTTAGGAAATGTCATTGTGGTTAGATGGTGAATTATGCGGTGCATGGTGCTAATTTGGCAAAGGTACATAGTCGTGTTCTGGTACCTCGTGTGGTAATTGATACGGTGTTCATATATTAGAAACATGCCTGGCAGAGAATCTTCGGTGTTGGAACTGAGTTCGGATCTTATTGTATGGATTAAGGAGGATATCTTCAGATTTGATAAAGCTTATGTGCTCAATTGGGTTGTGGTAGTATGGGTAGGTGCTCGAGGTGTTAAATAGTGATTTCAGATAACTCCAGAGCAGTTCTTAGCACGTTTGAGGACGAACGTCTATTTAAGTGAGGGAGAATGTAACGACCGGACCGGTCGTTTTGAGCTCTAGCGCGTCGTTCAGCAGTTTGAGGTCATGAGCAGCTTCATTTCAGGTATTTTGCTTGTAGGGGTGCTCGGAACTGAATTTCGAGAAGTTCGGAGTCAATGTAGGAAGAAAATTATCATTTTGGAAGCCTTAAGTTGGAAGAATTGGCTAAGAATAGAATTTTGAGTAAACGACCTCCGAATCAGGATCTCAAGGTTCTAGCAGGTTCGTATGATGATTTTGGACTTGGACGTATGTCCGGATCGGGTTTTGGATAACCCGGGAGCGTTTCGGCGTATATTGTGGAAGTTAGTATTTTAGAAGAATTTCATAAATTTGGGTTGGAAGGCATTTCAAAGTTATAGATGTCCGTTTGGATTTCTGAGTCTGGGAGTAGCTCCGTATAGTGATTCTGGAGTTGGGAGCATGATTGGAAGTTAATTCGGATGTACGGAGGTCATTTTGAAGTCATTTGGCTAAAAATAGAAATTTGAAGGTTTTTGAAGAATCCGACCGGAAGTGAAAATTTTGATATCGGGGTCGGAATGTGATTCCGAAAGTTGGAGCAGGTCCGTAATGTCGTTTCAAGTTCTAAAGTTCATTAAGCTTGAATTGGGGTGCAATTCATGATTTCGACGTTGTTTGATGTGATTTGAGGCCTCGAGCGAGTTCGTAACATGTTTTGGGACATGTTGGTATAATTGGATGAGGTGCCGAAGGCCTCGGGTGGATTTCAGAAGGTTAACGGAAGGGATTTCGGACAATATAGCTGCTGAAATTTCTGCAGAAAAGCAGCAGTTGGTGCATCGAAGAGCTGACTTTGGAAGCTTACAGATCGAAATCTATAAGGAATCTGAAAGTTTTGCAAAACATGAAATTTTTAGATCTTGCATTCTAGTTTCCAGAAAGATAAACCATTCACCATTTGGATATTAGTACAAAACGTTATGATCGATTGAATGAAGACTGGTAAAGCTGTTTTTGCATTTTCCCCAGAAATTTCTGATGCAAGGAGCCTAATTTGGAAGCTTATGTCTCGAAATATATAAGAAATCTGAAGATATGCAAAATATGAAAGTTGTAGACCTTGCATTCATGTTTCCATAATGATACACCATTCACCATTTGGATATTTGTACTAAAAGTTATGATCGATTGAACAGGGGCTGGTAATGCTGTTTCTAGTGGACTTTTAGTGACGGCTTTCTAGAAACTTAAGGACCAAAAATGCTCATTTCCTTCATTTCGTTTTGGATTTTTGGAGCACGGTTCTTCGGAAATTTTTGGGCGATTTTCACGGGAAAACATTGGGGTAAGTGTTCCTTATCCTTTATTGAAGAAAAATCTACATCATGAATCCATGAATTTATTGAAGAAAAATCTGTTTTTTAGCAAATCTTCCAAAAAATAAAATTTAAGATTTCAAAGCCAATCCGATGTCGGACTAAGGAATTTAGATAAATTGAATTATCATAAGTATTAGAGTATATTTTCATTGGTTTGCCCGTTATTTGGCTAGTTTTGGGACGTTGTGCATCAATTGGAGTCGTCGGAAAGGCTTGGAGGCTGGTTATGGAATTTCGGAGCGAGGTAAGTCTCCTTTCTAACTTTGTGAGGGGGAATTGTCCCCATAGGTGAACTAAATGAATACATGCATTTAACTGCGGGGGCTACGCACGCACGAGGTGACGGGAGTCCGTGCGTAGCTACTAATATGCTTATGTTCGGGTTGTCTAGGACCCACTACCATGCCTTACTTGTTGTACTTGTGATCTTGCCAGTATATTAGACCGCTAATATGATCGAAATGGTAATTGAATACCTAAGAAGATTAGAGTTCATCTTTTTCTTAATCATTTGGAAAGAGAATTTATTTTTCCTTGCGTAATTATCTTCCGCACGGATTTGTAATATTTGAAAACCTCGCCAAACGTGGAAAATGAATTTCCAGAAATGATTTATATACTATCTTCTTATTAACCTAAAGAGAATTTTATCACTTTCTTGAGAAGTTGTTTATTGATAAAAATGTGGATCTATTATGTGAATACGTGTACATATGAGCACTTGAGTCGCATGTATGATTCGCGAGCAGGTTAGCCTTATTATGATTATGTTGACCGTGTCGCATGATCTATTCGCGAGTGGAAAAAATAGATGCATCTATGGTTCGAGTCGTTCGACCCTCGGCAGTGCACCGTTTATTATTGTTGGTTCGCGCCATTCGACCCTCTGCATTTTCTTACGCATGATAAATGCTGCTTATTTCCTGTGGATTGTACTTGTTTATTGGCCAAAGGAGTTTTGCGTTTCCTGCTAAAATGAAGAGGAATTGATGTGTAAAATGTGAAATAAGTTGATATTTCTTATCTCTGCTCATTATTTAATTGCCTATGATACTCATGCTTAGCACCTCACTTGATTATATTTAATCGACTTATAGCAAGTGTCTAATTCGACCTCTTGTCACTACCTCTCTTAGGTTAGGCAGGATACTTACTGAGTACACGTTGTTTTCGTACTCATACTACACTTGTTGTGCATTTTGTTGCACAGGTACTTTCATAGCAATGTGGCCAGATCGGAGACTTAGGCGAGTTGCATCATCCGGAGGCGATCCGCAGCCGACAGAGTCTTCCTCATATGTATATGTACTTTATTTTAAAGTCCTTGTCCAACTTGTACCTCGGACAAGCTTTGTATAATTGTATAAATTCTTAGAAATTTCTCATGTACTTGTGTCACCGGGTTCTGGGGATGTGTTGGGATTTTTTTTTTAAACCGGATTGTTTTTCTGTCATATTTAATTAGGGAAGATTTATTCATTTGTTATGAAATGAAATGAAAGGTAACAATTTTAAAATGTTGAGAACAGGGATACAATTCACTAATTAAGGATTGGCTTGCCTGACCGTGGTGTCCGGCGCCATCATGACCTAAATGGATTTTGGGCCGTGACAACACACACACTTCGTGGTGCTTTAACTACATATATAGTATATTATAGTATATGATATTGTATTCATTATTTGTATTATAACAGAGTTAATGAATTACATTCATTCATCACTAAGTTATAAGTCGATGAATCAATTATAACAGATTAATTGATATAGGTCGAGACGTTTTGTTTTGAATATTCAATGATGCATCTGAGTAGGTTATAAGTCGATGAATCAATTTACACCCATATATATTTGATGAAAAATTATGTATACTAATTAGGATCTTGGAAAGTCAATCAATCCCTAAAAGAACCCGAGGTAGGAACACGGTCGAATGTGTGAATGATCCATTGTATCTGCCTATGTTCATATTTAATCAACCAGGCCGATGTTCTAAGGATGTTAGAAAGAGAAGTTTGAGTGATATGGAGTACAAGTCAGCTACACTTCATGTGTTACTCAATTGTCCCGAAGTTGTACCATTTATCAAGTAAGTATTGATTTATAACTAATTAAAATATAAAATTTAATGTGATTACATCTCAATGCAACAACTAAAAATATTTGATGTGTCACAGTCACTTTGTGGGTCAATTTTGCCATGATGCTGTATATACGAGATTTGATACGTGGTTCAAATAATTTATAAGTTTATCCTTATAATATTCTAACACTATGTAGGTAAACAATATTTGGAAGTTACACTAACTTATGAATTTTTTAACAATATGTAGGTAAATGATCAAAATAATTGTGTAAATTCATTTTTGAAAGATATATCTTGGGGACCTAGGCTTCAGGTCACAACAATGTCTAAGTACGTTGTGAATGGTTATAAGTTTCATACAGAGGATTGTTCTAAGAAACAAAATTGCAACAAACAACGGGGTGTGGGTTCAAGGAGGTGATGGCAACCAAGTTGGAGATATTGATTATTATGGTGTGCTCAAAGAAATAATTGAACTAGAATATTCAGGTTGGCCATATAAGAAATTGATACTCTTTAGATGCAAGTGGTTTGAGCCACATCCAACAAGAGGTACAAGAGTACACAACCAATACAACATAATTGAGGTTAATCATACGAGGGAGTATGATCGCTATGATCCTTTCAGAATTGTACATACTCTTAGGCAGGTGTATTATGCTCCATATCCATTGCGGCGGAATAAGTCTGATTGGTGGGTTGTAATTAAAACTAAGCCTGTAGGTAGGGTGGAAGTCCATAATGTGTTAGATGTTGCTTATCAAAACGATATCTCCAGTTTTCACCAAATAACGGACGAACTTTTAGAAAATGATTTGGAACATCCTGCACACATATTGGAAGAAGTTGATATGAATGAAATAACAATTATAGAAAATGAGGAAGAATAATCAACTGATGAATCTCAAACTAGTAAGGAAGAAGAATTCTCGGACGAGGAACAATACGTCGATGAGCTTTAAAAAGTTAGTTTCTTTAATAACTCTCGTTTTATAGAAAGTTTCTTATATGTTTCAATTATGCAGATGACAGGAAAGGGTCAAGGTAACGATGAACCTACTGGTTCACGGGGTCGAGAAAAGGCTAGGAAGGGAAAGAAGAGGGTAGAAGATAATCCTCCATCTTTTCCACCCTCTTCAGAGATGCCGATGCCTATGCCTATGTCTTATCCTCCACCCGATGGCTATTTTGAGATGCCACAACATTATCAGCCCTACATCTTCATGCAGACACCGGGTCTTTCATCACAGGGCCATAGGATTGTACGTCCGTCATACAGTCCAGCTGCCTCACGACCACATAGATCACATCCATCTGTGTCACAGCCACTCGGGTCACAACCACTCGGGTCACAGCCACGCGGGTCACAGCCATGCGGGTCACAGCCACGGGGGTCACATCCACGAGGGTCACAACCATCAGTATCACAACCATCAGTATCGCAGCCGCTTGCTGTCGATCCAACTATGTCGCAGTCACAGGGATCACATCAATCTTCATCAACGACTCCATCTATTTCAAGCCTTCGACTACGAAATAGTAGCTCTGACCCCTACACCTTCCACACATGCCTCTAATGTACAAGTTTTGGACGGTGATGCTGATGATGATGAGGAGGTGCATTATGATCAGTATGGCAGGATCATCATAGTCCTTGAGGGTGATGGGTAAGAGTAATTTGTTATTTTTATGTTTATTGTTTTGTACAGGTTGTACTAAGATATTAATGTTTTTTTTTTGTTAAATTGCAGGTTCATCGATGTAATATTACTACGAGGATAATAACCAAAGCCACCATAAAGCTTTATGATGCCCCTTATACGAGTTGGAGTGAATTCCCACTCATGTTGAAGGAGCAAATTTTCAATCAATGTAAGGTATTAATGTTCTTTTAAGAAGTATAATTATTTATATTTATGATATTTCCATATAATATTTAACTTTTGAAATACAGAGCAAGTATGTATGGGAACACCGCTATAGCGCGGAAGTGGCTGCAAATTTTAATCACAAAGCTCGCAAGCGGTTGTCGCATAGTTTCTCCAAAGCTAGACAGTTCAAACCAGAAGCATGGATGGTTGCTTCAACATTTATAAGAGTATTTGCAAAGGCAATGGCTAACCGCAACGTTCTTACAGAAGAGCGAAAAAGGAAAGAAAGCTCGCGCATCTGAGAAGGGAGGCTCGTTGCACACTGGAAGTTCGATCAGCCAAGGGACAATAAAAAGAAGATTGATACGTAATTGATTAATTTATTTTAATTTTCAAAGTATATCTATTCTGTTTATTAACTAAAATTTATGAGTTTTTAGGAAAAGAAGTTGGGCGTCCAATGAAGCAAGATGAGCTATTCAAGGAGACTTATATTGTCAAGAAGAAGAAATATAATAATAAAGAAAGGTGGGTCGAGGGCCGAGCCTCGACTGTACATGTAAGTTTTCACTTTTCATTAAGTATTTTTATTTACTTTTATATAAGTTTTGAAATGCTAGTTCAATGTAATTTTTCTTATAGGGTCGCTTCACAGCTGACGTGGAGGAATTCATACGCAGTCAGCCACCAAATGAGTCGGGCGAGCCAATTCAACTTTCAGACAAGGATGCTGAAAGAATATGGATGGAGGCTGCTGGCGGTGCAAAATGGGGGAAGGTATACGGGCTTCCTACTAAGAAATTCTATCGCTATCAGTAAGGAATGTAAGGAATAGGGACTTCCTCACAAGGCAAGTAACTTGATGGGGAGAGCCTCTCCGTTATGCGGGAGATTGTGACAAAGCTCACAACCGAGCTAGAAGCGGCCAAGGAAAGAGAAAAGATTAGAGATGCTCAGTACGTTGGCATGCAAGCTTAGTACCATGGCATGCAAGCTCAGCTCAAAGCTCTCCTAGCTTATGGAGATTTTTCGATTCCCCGGTCTCGCGAGTCATCGCTAGAGGCTCAACTTGAATGTGTGTAACGACTCGGTCTGTCGTTCCATAGAATTTGCACTATTATTCCTGTTTCTGCCTTGTTATGCATACTTTAGCCGTTTATGATGTGTTGGAGTCGGTTGGCTCGGGTTCAGAATGGTTGTAGTGAGAATTGGGATCTAGGAGTCAACCGGGAGTTGACTTATTGGTAAACGATCTCGGAATGCGGATTTTATGGTTCGGATAGCTTCGTTAGGTGATTTGGGATCTAGGAGTTGTGATGACCCAAGGGGTCATTTTATGAATTTAGACTCCGTTCTAGGCTTATTAGCCATAAAAAAACTAATTTTAAATACCTCGATTTGCGTGCGCAGTCCGGGCGTGAAACCGAAAGCTTTAATGTTAAAATATGAGAAATAGTAATTTCTAGAGTTAAAATTTGATTATAGTTGACTTTGGTCAAGATTTTGAGTAAACTTTTATATAAACTTTGGTCAAGCCTAATTCTACACCGGACATCACAAAATTGTTCTGAACACACTCCTAAGTTCCAAATCACCTAACAAAGCTATCCGAGCCATAAAATTCGCATTCCGAGGCTGTTTACCAATAAGTCAACTCTCAGTTGACTTTTTCCCATTTTAAGGCTATTTTTAAAGGCTAAATGACTGAACTCTCGCTACAACCATTCGATTTCAAGCCTACCAACTCCAATACATCAAATATAGTATAATCATTCTATAACAAGTCAATAGCAACAATTATAATGCAGGTTCTACGTAACGACAGACCGGGTCGTTAGATTCTCCCCCTCTTAAACAAACGTTCATCCTCGAACGTGCCTAGAGATGTTCCAACACCACCAAAAATTGCAGTGTAACCTTCCATGCACATATTCGGAGGTGATCCCACGTCACCCTACCCCATCTAGGTCTGATAACACAACATAGATGAAATTTCATTATCAAATCCTGACCCATAAACCTTAAAACCAAGTTTCCACTTGTGAAATAATTTACTAGTTCAAATTTCCACGACTATAAGCTGAAATAGTCTAAACACGCTGTATCAAACCATATCCGTAACCCAAGATGAAATAAAATAATATACCTCGTGGCTTAACCACTCATAGCGATACCTCCTAACCATAATAGTTGTTCAACAACTCAATACCGGTACATACCTTCTTATCAAACCATGCCTCGCTCTAACACTTCCATATACTGCCGATGATGAAAGAAACATGTACAAACCAGCAACCATTCGTCCCATCGGTATCAATGCCAGCCAGTGCCATAACTTGTGCAACTTGTGCACTTAATACCCACATACCAAGAGCTCAATTCATTAATTGAAGAAGACTCACACGACAGGACTATCGTGCCACTAACACTCACCATTACCAAATCATGCTAAAAGCCTAATACGCATCCTGAAACCATATCACACAAATCCGACACCAAGGATCATACCTCAACCTAACTGAGCTGCAAAGAGTGATCCCTTCCAACCGCTGGATCACATGACATACTCCAAGCCACCTTGATCAAAATCAATAACCATGCAAATTTCGACGTCAATTACTCAAAATGCATTTCCATAACCATGGGAAAATCGGACGATACCATGCCACCCGAATCAGAAAGAACATAACACACACGTCTCAACCCTGCAACACCCAATTACTCACCTTACTCAAATCTCGCTATAAAGCCCCGATAGAACTACACCATGTGCACATATATAACCAACGATCACAAATCCTCGAAACACCGAAAGGTAAATCATAGACCACTTCGAAACACGAATAAGCTCAGTGACAATAAAAATGGTACATCCCTCAACAATAGCAATATGGGGGCAACAATCCCGACTCGGTGCAGAACACACACCCATACTGGCCTACCAATAACTCTAAGTACTATTTCTCTCTGAAAGTTCATAGTGGCTGAGTCATGGCATATACTAACACCTGACTAGCTTTGCTCGCATCCTCATAGTTTACAACCGCAAAATAATCTGTTTATTAGAACTCTTAGTCTCAAAGTTCATGAAGCGTACAAAGTTACCATATCTGATCCCAACTGCACCACCCGAATATATAACATGTCTCCAATACTCAATCACTCCACGAGGGATACCCCTATAATTATTCTGTGCCCCCGAGCAAACTCGAATATCAACAGTCGATCCAACAAGAAAGCGTCGCAATACTAATGAAGCATCCTTATTCAAGCACATTGTCTTAAGCACCTTGTCCCTTATTATAGTATACCCCCATCCAGTCACACCAATTAGTGATATCATTTACCCAATCATCTGAACTGCCAGTTCTGAACTTCCATCCAGAACTGAACCGTGACCTCACATAGGCCACTCTCCACTATACACAAAATACTACATACTGTAACGACCCCGTCTGTCGTTACGTAAAACCTGCATTATAACTGTTGTTAGTGGCTTATTATATATTGGTTATTCTATTATTAATGTGTTAGAGTTGATAGGCTTGAAATCGAAAGGGTTAAATGAGAATTCAATCACTTAGTCCTTAAGAATAACCTTAAAATGGGAAAAGTCAACTAAGAGTTGTTTATTGGTAAACGACCTCGGAATGCAGATTTTATGGCTCGGATAGCTTCGTTAGGTGATTTGGGACTTAGGAGTGTGTTCAGAATAATTTTGTGATGTCTGGTGTAGAATTAGGCTTGAATTGGTGAAAGTTAGTTTTTGCCGATTCCGGTCGGCAGTGGAAAATAGGCTATCGGGGTCAGAATGGAATTCTGACAGTTGGAACAAGTTTGTAATGTCATTTTGGACTTGTCTGCAAAATTATAGGTCAATCGGAGTTGATTTGGATAGTTTCGGCATCATTGGTGAATTTTAGAAATATCAAAGTTCTTAGGCTTGAATCCGATGCAAATTTGGAGTTTTGATGTTAGTTTTGGTATTTTGAGACTGCAACTAAGTTTTAATGATGTTATGGGATATGTTGGTAAGTTTGGTTGGGGTCCCTAGGGGCTCGGGATTGATTTCGGGTGATTAACGGACTCATTCGGACTTGAAAACATTGCTGGTTTCTGGTTTTTGTGCAGCAGGTTTTTCTTTTCTGCGATCGCGTAGGGAGATTCGCGATCGCGTAGTTCAATCATGAGGAGAAGCATTTTAGTTCTCTGCAATCGCATAAAGGCGTCCACGATCGCAGAGGTCGGGCAGGTCAGGCATTGCGATCGCGTGAGGGGATTCGCGATCGCGTAGGGATAAGGCAGGCGCGTGGGGGCGAGGTTGAATAGTCTTTGCGGTCGCGTGAAGGGGGATGCGATCGCGTGGGGTTTAAAAATTGTGCTCCGCGATCGCGACAGGAAGTCCGCGATCGCGGTGAAGAAATAACTGGGCAGTATTAAATATTTCATCCGCGACCTAAACCCTTATTTCACCATTGGTGTACGGACAAGGAGCTTCTTGGACGAATTTTGGAGGAGAAAATCATTGGGTATCACAGAGGTAAGTATTTTGATCATTAAAACTCGTTTATGGGTGATTATAGACCATAATCCCAGCCTTTAATTCATGAAAAACAGTAGAAAAATAGGATTTTGGGGCATGGGATTATGAGACCTTCAAGGGGCGATTTGAGGGGTCAAACGGACTCCGATTTTGGTGTTCTTTATATGTACGGACTCGTGGGAAGATGAAGAACCTTTTTCTGTAAAAATTTCTGAGTTTCGGGACGCGGTCCCGGGGGTCGGGTTTTGACCGAATTCGGATTTTTGAGTAAATTTGATACCTTTCGATTGGAAATTATTCCTTAAGCCCATATTGATGATAAAAATCTGAACTTGGTAGATTTGGAGCCTTCGGAGGTTGATTCGAGAGGCAAGCGCATTGCGGAGTAGTTTCGGGCTAGTTTTGAGGTAAGTAATGTCTTTAAATCCTGTCCTGAGGGTATGAAACCCCGGACTATGCACCCTTTCACGGGTTTTGAAATAAAAAGGTGGAAACTTTGGGTATCGCAAAGGTAAGTAATTTGATTATTAAAACTCAATTATGGGTGATCATAGACCATAATCCCAGCCTTTAATTCATGAAAACAGCAGAAAAATAGGATTTTGGGGCATGAGATTATGAGATCTTCAAGGGTCGATTTGACGGGTCAAACGGACTCCGATTTTGGTGTTCTTTATATGTACGGACTCATGGGAAGATGAAGAACCATTTTCGTTAAAAATTTCTGAGTTTTGGGACGGGGGCCCGGGGGTCGGGTTTTGACCGAATTCGGATTATTGAGTAAAATTGATATCTTTCGATTGGAAATTGTTCCTTAAGCCCATATTGATGATAAAAATCTGAACTTGGTAGATTTGGAGCCTTCGGAGGTTGATTCGCGAAGCAAGCGCATTGCGGAATAGTTT
>MDKH01105346.1:0-21039 GCA_005239495.1 Nicotiana undulata | reverse complement strand
AGTCAGTCCTTATGACCCACCCTTATGACTTCGGCCGATAGTCTTGTCCGTGTCGGATATATACATATATATACACATTTTCAATCATCAGCATTTGCATTGAGTTGGAATCGTACGAGGATGAGTTGAGAAACAATACTGAGTACTGGAAAATGAACAATTGAGAATAAAGATAAGACATTTCAGTTAATGAAAGAAAACAAGTGAAGCATACGATCAGCTTACTAAGGAAGGTTATGTTTGAGGTCAGTTACTTGTTTGTTGATTACATGTCATTATACTTGAAGTACCTCCTCACATGATTTATTTCTCAGCATGTACCTTATTTATTTATTTATGTACTGGACCTTAGTGAGTATGTATTCTACCTCTCGTCACTACTCTTTACGAGTTTAGACGGGATACTCACTGGGTACATATTTGTTTATATGTACTCATGCTGCACTTTCTTTCCTTTTCTGCACTTGACTGTGCAGGTATTGAGGCTGGTTCGTCTGTTCGTCCGTCAGCTGATAGGTACTGATCGCGGCGTCGCTCCACACGGTGAGCTGTCTTCTTGGCGTTTTCCTGACAGCACCTCTGGAGCCTTCTAGTTTCATTTTGCTCAGTCTTTTGTTCCAGACTGCGGCTTGTATATTTTGTATATGTATTTCTGCTGTTGTATCTATGTAGCCGCCCGTTGACACTGTGACACTAGTCCTGGCACACACTTGTTGTAGTTATGTTGGTAATCTGGGGTTGTATATATTGGGCCCGGCTGTGGCTCAACTTGTTTCTACGGCCTTACCCCATACCGTTGATTATATTCCGCACTTTTATTGTTATAGTTGTACGTTGGCTTGCCTAACCTCGGCGTTAGGTGCCATCACGACCTGAACCGGTCATGGGTAGTGACATCATCCTTCTTGAAAAATCCCAAAATACATCCCCAGGCCCACATGCTCGGGTTCCGAAAATTTTCGAAGAGATCACTCACCCATAACCTAACGATCATTAATATATGATTTTTGCATGGTTTCATGGTAGATAAGTGGTGAAATTATCTAAAGTTCATCAACCCTAGGTTTCCACTATAACCCCTTTGATTTGCACTAATTGGGTGTTAATCTACCTAAGATTTGATGTAATAAACAAACATATAAATGGAAACTACTTACCTCTTAGTAGCTAGGCTGAATACCCTCTTGTGAGCTCTCAAAATCGCCTATGGTGGAGAAGAAATGGTGAAAAATGGCTAAGTCCCGTATTAAATGAACTCACTGCCTTTAGTGATATCGCACCTGCGGCTCGAGGACCGCACCTGCGAGCCAAGGCTCACACCTGCGGAAGTTGGCAAGGAGGCTGGGGATCACACATGCGGAGGGATTTCCGCACCAGCGGATCCGCTCCTGCGGATTTGGACCATCTTCCCGGGGGCTGGACCTGCGAGGCCTTGACCGCAAGGGTGGTCTCGCACCTGCGATATGGGCAACCGCACCTGCGGTCACACCAGACCTGGTGCACCAGTAGCTGAAGCTGCTGGTTTTGTTTTTGCCTCGTTTGGTGTCCGAGAGGCACCTGGGCCCACCCGAGCCCCCGTGAAATTATACCAACAAGTCCCAAATCATATTACGGACTCGCTCGAGCCTTCGGAACACCCAAATCAACGCTAAAACGCAAAATCACACCTCTAAACCCCTAGAATCAAACTTAAGAAAATTCAAGTTCTTGAATTCGGTTTCAATGCGCCGAACCGACCTATACTGCTCAGAATGACACCAAACTTTGCAAGCAAGTCAAAAATGACATAATGGAACTATTCCCGATCTCGGAATTCGGTTTGGACCTCGATAACACAAAAACACGTTCCAAACCAAATTATGAACTTAAGGAAACTCTATTTTTGCTATTTGGCGTCGAAGCGCTCCCGGGTCATCCAAAACCCATTCCGGACATACGCACAAGTCCGAAATCATCATACGAGCTACTGGAACCGTCAAAACTTGATTCCGATGTCGTTTACTCAGAATGTTGACCAAAGTCAAACTTAACCTTAAAAGCCAACCTTAAGGAACCAAGTGCTCCTATACTGCTCTAAACACTTCTGAATCCCTAACCACCCGTCCCCACAAGTCATAAATCACTATAAGCCGCTACGGGAAGTCTTATTTAGGGGAACGGGGTCCGAATACACAAAACGACCGGACGGGTCGTTACAGTCTCCACCTCTTAAACAAGTGTTCATCCTCGAACGGGTCTAGAATCATACCTGATGTGCTGAATAAGTGCGGATATCTGCTCCGCATGTCCTCCTCGGACTCCCAAGTCGCCTCCTCGACCGTTTGGCTCCTCTACTGGACCTTTACGGAGGAAACTCTCTTGGATCTCTGCTGGCGGTCCTGTCTATCAACAATAGCAACTGGATCCTCCTCGTAGCCCAATCTCTAATCCAACTGAATAGTGCTAAAATCAACCACGTGAGAGAAGTCAGCATGGTATCTCCAGAGCATGGATACATGAAATACTGGATGAATCCCTGATAAATTGGGAGGTAAAGCAAGCTCATAAGCAACCTCTCCAACTTGCCTCAACACCTCGAAAGGACCTATAAACCTCGGGCTCAGCTTGCCCTTCTTCCCGAACCTCATAACACCCTTCATCGGCGAGACCTTCAACAATACCTTGTCTCCCTCCATAAATGATACATCACGCGCCCTCTGATCCGCGTAACTCTTATGTCGGGACTATGCTGTGCGGAGCCTCTCCTGAATCAACTTCACTTTCTCCAACGCATCCTTCACCAGGACAGTGCCATATAACTTAGCCTCGCCAGGATCAAACCACCCGATAGGAGAACGACATCGCCGACCATACAAAGCCTCAAATGGAGCCATCACGATGCTGGAATGATAACTATCATTGTAAGCAAACTCGGCCAAAGGCAAGAACTGGTCCCACTGACCTCCAAAGTCAATCACGCATGCCCTGAGCATGTCCTCCAATATATGAACTGTGCGCTCCGACTGGCCATCAGTCTGAGGGTGAAATGTTGTGCTGAGATCTATCTGGGTACCCATCTCACTATGCAGTGCTCTCCAGAAGTGCGAGGTGAACTGAGGACCTCGATCTGATATAATGGAAACCGGCACACCGTGTAGCCGGACTATCTCCCGAATGTAGATCTGGGCTAGCCTCTCAGAAGTATAAGTAGTATCTACAGGAATGAAATGCACCGATTTGGTCAATCTATCCACAATAACCCAAATCGCGTCAACCTTCCGCAAAGTACGAGGTAACCTATCCACGAAATCCATAGTAATGCGCTCCCACTTCTACTCAGGAATGGGCATCTGCTGAACTAGGCCTCCTGGCCTCTGGTGCTCATACTTAACCTACTGGCAATTAAGACACCTAGCCACATACTCCACAATGTCCCTCTTCATCCGTGTCCATTAGAAATGCTGCTTCAAATCACGATACATCTTTGTAGCACCAGGATGAACAGAATACCGAGAGCTGTGTGCCTCCTCTAGATTCCTCTACCTTAAGCCATCAACATTAGGAACACACAAACGACCCTGAAGTCTCAAAACACCATCCTCGCCAATAGTAACCTCCTTGGCACCACCCTGAGCCACTGTCTCCCGTAGCTCTACCAAACACGAATCATCATACTGTCGAGCCTTGATCTCCCCCAATAATGAAGATTGAGCAACCACATGAGCTAGAACTCGACGAGGCTATGAAAGATCTAATCTCACCAAGCGGTTAGCCAAGGACTGAATGTCCAAGGCTAGAGGTCTCTCCTCCGCTGCAATGCAAGCCAAACTACCCATACTCTCCGCCTTCCTACTCAAAGCATCTGCTACCACATTTGCCTTGCCCAGATGATAAAGAATGGTGATGTCATAATCCTTCAGCAACTCAAGCCACCTTCGCTGCCTCAAATTAAGATCCCTCTGCTTGAACAAGTGCTGCAAACTGCGGTGGTCTGTATAAACCTCACAAGATACCCCATACAAGTAATTCCTCCAAATCTTAAGAGCATGAACAATCGCTGCCAATTCCAAATCGTGCACTGGATAATTCTTCTCATGAACCTTCAGCTGGTGCGAAGCATAAGCAATCACTCTCCCTTCCTGCATCAACACACATCCCAAGACAACGCGTGAAGCGTCGCAATACACTGTATACATCCTAGAATCGGAAGGCAATACCAGAACTGGTGCAGAGGTTAATGTTGTCTTGAGCTTTTGAAAGCTTGACTCACACTTGTCAGATCATCGGAACGGGGCATTCTTCTGAGTCAATCTAGTCAGTGGGGCTGCAATGGATGAAAAGCCCTCCACAAATCGTCGATAGTAGCCTGCTAGACCCAAAAATCCTGATCTCTATAGCTGAAGTAGGACGCAACCAACTCTGAACTGCCTCAATCTTCTGAGGATCAACCTTGATACCCTCTCCGGATACTACATGCCCCAAAAATGCCACGGAATCCAACCAGAACTCACACTTGGGGAACTTAGCGTATAGCTTCTGTTCCCGCAAGGTCTGGAGCACAACTCTCAAATGCTTCTCGTGCTCGCCCAGGATACGTGAGTAAATCAAGATGTCATCAAGGAAGACAATGACAAAGGAATCAATATACGACCTAAACACTCTATTCATCAAGTCCATGAATGCTGCTGGGGCATTAGTCAAGCGAAAGGACATCACTAGGAACTCATAATGGCCATATCTCGTACGAAAAGTAGTCTTCAGAACATCCGAGGCTCGAATCTTCAGCTAGTGATACCCCGATCTCAAATCAATCTTAGAAAATACCTGAGCACCCTGCAACTAGTCAAACAAATCATCAATGCGCGGCAGTGGATACTTGTTCTTAATTGTTACCTTGTTCAACTGGCGGTAGTTGATACACATCCGCATAGACCCATCTTTCTTCTTTACAAATAGAACTGGAGCACCCCACGACGATACACTCGGTATGATAAACCCCTTAGCCAACAACTCCTCAAGCTGCTCCTTCAATTCCTTCGGAGCCATACGGTACGGGGGAATAGAAATAGGTTGAGTGCCTGGAGCTACATTAATACAGAAATCGATATCACGATCCGGAGGCATGCTCGGAAGGTCTGAAGGAAAGACATCAGCAAATTCTCGAACAAATGGTACTGAATCAATCGTCGGATACTCGGCGGTGGTGTCCCGCACATAAGCAAGATACGCCAGACAACCCTTCTCAACCATACGCCGAGCCTTCAAGAAGGAAATAACTCTACTGGCTGCACTAACTGAGGAACCTCTCCAGCTTAGGAAACTCAGGCATGGCCAAAGTAACCGTCTTGGCATGATAATCCAAGATGGCATGATAGGGAGATAGCCAATCCATCCCTAAAATAGTCTCAAAATCAACCATGTCGAGCAACAGGAGGTCCACTCTAGTCTCGAACCCACAGAAGGTGATCACACAAGACCGATAGATCCCATCTACCACCACAGAATCGCCCACAAGAGTGGACACATATATAGGAGAATCCAAGGACTCGCGAGGAACATCCAGAAAACAAGCAAATAAGGCTGACACATATAAATAAGTGGATCCTGGATCAAATAGCACTGATGCCTCCCTACCACATACTGAAATAGTACCTGTGATCACGGCGTCTGAGGCCACTACATCTACTCGGGCCGGAATAACATCAAATCTGGTTGGTGTACCTGAATACTGACCTCCGTTGGACTGAATAAGATCTAGGTGAGCTCCCCCTGCCTGGACTCCACCTATAGGATGACCTCTACCAGTCTGTCCTCCACCTCTGGGTGGACGGGGCGCCGGTGCTGAGTATGTAGGCTGGTAACTCTACTGAACAACCCTGCTCCGAAACCTGGGACAAGTCCTCCTCATATGGCCTAACTCCCCACACTCATAACACCTCATTGGTGGCATGGCCTGCTGCCTTGAAGAAGAACCCTGGATAGCCATGAGACAGTGAGAACTCTCTGGCATGGCACTGAAGTAAGGACTAGGAGACCCCTGATGACCGGAATACCCGCCGGAGTAACCCTGAATGGATGGTGGGCGGTAAGAACTCTCCGGCATGGCGCTGAAATAAGGCCTCACATGAGCACCACAGGGAAATGGTGGAGGAGCTGAATATGAAGGCCTGCTAGGTTGGCCTCTTCTGAATTGACCCCTGCCCCTGCCTGGGGCACCTCTGAAATCTCAAGAAAATCTAACTCTCTTGTCCTGCTGACCCTAGTCTCTGCCCCTTGATCGATAACCCTCAATCCGATGAGCTATCTCGACCACAAGCTGATAGGGAGAACCCATCTCCACCTCTCGGGCCATGTTGGCACTAATACCTGAGTGCATCCCAGCTATAAATCTCCGCACCCTCTAAGAATCAGTAGGAAGAATAATAAGGGCATGACGAGACAACTCAGAAAACCTGGCCTCGTAGTCTGTCACCGACATCTGCCCCTGCTCCAACTGCTCAAACTGATACCGCAGTTCTTCCCTCTCTGAGGGTGGAATATACCTGTCTAGGAACAGCTGAGTGAAATGCTCCTATGTGAGAGGAGGGGAACCTGCTATCCTACCAAGGATAAATGACTGCCACCATCTGCGGGCCCTGCCCTCTAGCTAGAAAGTAGTGAAATCAACTCCATGGGACTCCAAAATCCTCATATTGTGCAGTCTGTCCCTGCAACTATCGATGAAGTCCTGGGCATCCTCGCCCCTATCACCCCCGAAGACAGGAGGGTGCAATCGAGTCCATATATCGAGTTGCTTTTGCGGATCGCCGTCCGCAGCTGACCTGAGCTCTGGTGTTACTGCTACTGGCTATGCTCCGCCCACAGGCAGTGTACCTGGGATATGATGCAACGCTGCTGTCTGACCTGCAGCCTGGACAGTAGGGGTCTGGACTCCCCCTCCTGCTTGAGAAGTGGTAGGATCTGATGGAAATAAACCAGCCTGGGACATGGTGTCCATGAACCGCATCATACGACCCATGACCTCCTGAAAGCCTGGTGCAGTCATGAAATCCATCGGAGCTGGATCTACTGGGGGCACCTCACCCTGCTCCTCAGTAATGGGATCCTCTTCTGGATCCATTGGAGTGCTAATGGAACAACTCTGGGATGCCCTCATCCCCTACCGCGGGCCGATGCCCTCCCCTGGCCTCTGCCACAGCCTCGGACGGCGAGGGTAGCGGCATCTCCCGGGTCAGGAACATCAGCTGCACGAGTCCTCAACATCTGTGAGAGAATAGAAGAACGAGATTTAGTAAACCATCGACTGCACGATAGAATATGAATAAAGAGAGGTTTCCAAACACCCTATAGCCTCCCGAAGATAAATACAGACGTCTCCGTATCGATCCACAAGACTCTATTAGGTTTTCCTGTGACTTGTGAGACGTGCGTGAACCTAGAGCTCTGATACCATGTTGTCACGACCCAAATTATGACTCGGGTCGCGATGGCGCCCAACACCGGAGTCAGGAAATCCAACACCAGTTTACTAATGAGATTACTTTACTTATTTGGATGTTTGAGTACTTGTCAAATTTTAAGTTAGGAAATCATTTAAAGAAAACAGTCAAGGGTTGCTACTTGATTAAATGAAACCCAAAAGATCGTTTGCCAACATATACAGTATAGCAAAATACTAGGAAAACCAACTACGTGTGCCAAGACCTAGTGTCACAAGTCCACAGGTGACTAGTGGAATATAGAAAATAGACAAAATAAACGTACAATTGTCTGGAGGGGTAGATAGAAATATCCAAAAATAATAGAAACTCCACAGTGCTGCCGAGGAACGCCAGAAAGAGCAACTCACAGTGTAGTCTAATCAGAATAGTACTCTCAAGATCGTGCTCCGGTATGATAACCAGATACACCTGCCTCACAACCTGTACAATTAAGTACAAAAGCGTAGCATGAGTACATATAAACAAATATGTACCCAGTGAGTATCCCGTCTAAACTCGAAGAAGTAGTGACGAGAGGTAGACGTGATACTTACTAGGGTCAATAACAAATAATATAATTTAATATGTCTAGCAGGAATAGTAGTCATGGAGATCACTACGGCATGAAGTATCAATTATATAAAACTGCGATTTATTCTCATGATTCAAATAGAAATTGTCACAAAAATCCCAAGTTCCCCTTCCACATGAAGCAATTTATTTAATAATAACAAGACTCTCAGTCAAATACATAGCACATAGTATGTCGAAGCATACGGCCGAAGCGACGCAAAAATAAATGTGCACTGCCGAGGGTCGAAGGCTCAAACCATAGATGCATCTATTATCCGCTCGCGAATCGATCATACGATGCAATTGACATAATTATAAGGCTACCCCGCTCACGAATCATACATGCAACACAGATGCTCGTATACATACACATCATTATCAGGAAATTCAGGAATTTATCATGGATTATACTTGAACACAGAGATTTAAGCATTTAAACTTACACATAACTTCCTAATACCCTCATGTCAATTTCAAAGATAATAAGCAACTAGGAACACATGTAAAGATACAGGTAAGGCACATAAAGGCATGCTTGTGAATCCTAAATTCTACCTGACATAACATAGTAGTAGCTACGCACGGACTCTCGTCACTTTGCGCGTGCGTAGCCCCCGCAAATAAGGATAATGCAATCATTTACATTTACCTATGGGGACAATTCTCTCTTACAAGGTTGGAAAGGAGACTCACCTTGCGTAGAACCTACTTCCCGGGTCAAGAACGCGCTCAAAACTCCCAACTCGTCACCCAAGGACTCAAAACTAGTCAATGATATATATAACTACGTCAATATACACTCAAGAGTATGAAATTCTCCTATTAGTTTAGTTAATTCATCCTACTTGAAAAATCTGAAAAATACATCCTCGGGCCCACATGCTCGGGTTCCAGAAATTTTCGAAGAGATCACTCAACCATAATCTAAGGATCATTAATATATGATTTTTGCATGGTTTCCTGGTAGATAAGTGGTGAAATTCTCTAAAGTTCATCAACCCTAGGTTCCACTCTAACCCCTTTGATTTGCACTAATTGGGTGTTAAACTACCTAAGATTTGATGTAATAAACCAACTTTTAAATGAAAATTACTTACCTCTTAGTAGCTAGGACGAATACCCTCTTGTGAGCTCTCAAAGTCGACTATGGTGGAGAAGAAATGGTGAAAAATGGTTAAGTCCCGTATTAATTGAGCTCACTGCCTTCAGTGATCTCGCACCTGCGGCTCGAGGACCGCACCTGCGGAAGTTGGCAAGGAGGCTGGGGATCGCACCTGCGGAGGGATTTCCGCACCAGCGGATCTGCTCCTGCGGAGAAAGGTCCGTACCTGCGGATTTGGACCATCTTCCCGGGGGCCGCACCTGCGAGGCCTTGACCGCATGGGCGGTCTCGCACCTGCGATCTGGGCAACCGCACCTTCGGTCACACCAGACCTGGTGCACCAGCAGCTGAAGCTGCTAGTTTGTTTTGCCTCGTTTGGTGCTCGGGAGGCACCTAGGCCCACCCGAGCCCCCGTGCAATTATACCAACAAGTCCAAAATCATATTACGGACTCGCTCGAGCCTTCAGAACACCCAAATCAACGCTAAAACTCAAAATCACACCTCAAAACCCCTAGAATCAAACTTAAGAAAATTCAAGTTCTTGAATTCGGTTTCAATGCACCAAACCGACCTATACTACTCGGAATGACTCCAAATTTTGCAAGCAAGTCACAAATGACATAACGAAACTATTACTGGTCTCGAAATTCCATTCAGACCTCGATAACACAAAAACACGTTCCATACCAAATTATGTACTTAAGGAAACTCTATTTTTGCTTTTGGCGTCGAAACGCTCCCGGGTCATCCAAAACCCATTCCGGACATACGCACAAGTCCGAAATCATCATACGAAGCTACTGGAACCTTCAAAACTCAATTCCGAGGTCGTTTAGTAAGAATGTTGACTGAAGTCAAACTTAGCCTTAAAGCCAACCTTAAGGAACCAAGTGCCCCTATACTGCTCTAAACACTTCTGAATCCCGAACCACCCGTCCCCGCAAGTCATAAATCACTATAAGCCGCTAGGGAAAGTCTTATTTAGGGGAACATGGTCTGAATATGCAAAATGACCGGTCGGGTCGTTACAATAGGGATCACAACCATCTTCATCAGCGACTCCATCTATTATAGGCCTTTGCTTGCGAGATAGTAGCTCTGACCCCCCTACACCTTCCACATGCTTTGGACGGTGATGCTGATGATGACGAGAAGGTGCATTATGATCAGTATGGCAGGATCATCATAGTCCCTAAGGGTGATGGGTAAGAATATTTTGTTATTTTTACGTTTATTGTTTTGTACAGTTTGTACTAAGATATTAATGTGTTTTGTTAAATTGTAGGTTCATCCCGAGTAATATTACTACGAGGATAATCACCAAAGCCACCAGAAAGCTTTATGATGCCCCTTATACGAGTTGGAGTGAATTCCCATTCTCGCCGAAGGACCAAATTTTCAATGAATTTAAGGTATAAATGTTATTTTTAGCAGTATAATTATTTATATTTGTGATATTTCCATATAATATTTAACTTTTGAAATACAGAGCAAGTGTGTATGGGAACACCGCTATAGCGCGAAAGTGGCTGCAAATTTTAATCACAAAGGTCGCAAGCGGTTGTCGCATACTTTCTCCATAGCTAGACAGTTGAACCAGAAGCCTAACTAGTTGCTTCAACATTTATGGGAGGATTTGCAAAGGCAACGGCTTACCGAAACGTTCTTATAGAAGAGCAAAAAAGGAAAGAAAGCTCGCGCATCCGAGAAGGAAGGCTCCTTGCACACTGGAGGTGCGATCAACCAAGGGACAATAAAAAGAAGATTGATACGTAATTTCTTAATTTATTTTAATTTTTAAAGTATATCTATTCTGTTTATTAACTAAAATTTATGAGTTTTCAGGAAAAGAGGTTGGGGCGTCCAATGAAGCAAGATGAGCTATTCAAGGAGACTCATATTGTAAAGAAGAAGCAAGAGACTGATCCAGAAAGGTGGGTCGAGGGCCGAGCCTCGACTGTACATGTAAGTTTTCACTTTTAATTAAGTATTTTGATTTACTTTTATATAAATTTTGAAATACTAATTCAATGTTAATTTTCTTATAAGGTCGCTTCACAACTGACGTGGAGGAATTCATACACAGTCAGCCACCTAATGAGTCGGGCGAGGCAATCCAACTTTCGTACGAGGATGTTGAAAGAATATGGATGGAGGTTGCTGGCGGTGCAAAATGGGGGAAGGTATACGGGCTTCCTACTAAGAAATTACATCGCTATAAGTGTGGAATGCAAGGAATAGGGACTTCCTCGCTAGGCGAGCAACTTGATGGGGAGAGCCTCTCCGCTATGCGGGAGACTATGACAAAGCTCACAACCGAGCTAGAAGCGGCCAAGGAAACAGAAAAGCTTAGAGATGCTTAGTACGTTGGCATGTAAGCTCAGCTCAAATCTCTCCTAGCTTCTAGAGCTTTTCCGATTCCCCGGTCTCGCGAGTCATCGTCAGAGGCTTAACTTGAACGTGAGCGTTCCTTCCGTCTTCCCCGTGCTCGTTCCTCCCGTCCTCCCCGTGATCGTTCTTCCTATCCTCCACAAAATGACCCTTCTCATTACCGTCTTGTTAATGAAGATTCATTAGACGGTGATGATAATGATGTTGTACAAAACACTCCTTGAGTACTTTTATATACTTTGAACTAGACAATAGAGCCGATTTCGAATGGGCTTGTAATAAGCGTTAACTTAGTTTTTAGTTTAATGTGTTAGTTCTATTGAACTTTATACTTTGTTGGTTTTAGTGTTGTTTTTAATGTTGTTGTTGTGTTGTTGTTGTTGTTGGTATTGTTGTTGGTATTGTTGTTGTTGTTGCTTGTAATAGGGAATTTGGTATGCTGGCAGGTGGTGTAGCTGCCAAAACAGGCAGTTTCTGCCAAAATTATACCCAGAAAAGCAGTCAACTTTGGTCGCTTACCTATTTAAAAAATATATTTTATGGACAATAGCGACCAGGGTTGGTCACCAATTAACCCAGATTTCCAAAAAAGCGACCAACTTTGGTCTCTATTCTATTAAAAAAGAATTCTGGAAATTAGCGATCAATTTTGGTCACTTATGTTTAAAAACAATTAAATTCTGGAAGTTAGCGACCAATTTTGGTCGCTTATGTTTAAAAAAAATTAAAAAATTTAAAAATATAGCGACTAACTTTGGTAGCTATTTTTCAGAATATAAAATATAATATTTGGTTTACAGACCAAAGTTGGTCGCTATATTTTGAATAATAATAAATAAAAAAATGTAATTTAAATATACAGACCAACTTTGGTCGCTAAATTTATATTATTAAAATATTCAAGCGACCAAAGTTGGCCGTTATATTGTTTACCTGAAATATTTGGTCCTTTTACCTTAGAGACCAAAGTTGGTCGCTAATTAGCGACCAACTTTGTCTATAAAAAGAAGGACCACCAAAATAGCGACCAAGCCAGTTTGGACGCATTTTGGTCGGTATATTGCGATAAGCGACCAACTTTGGTCGCTATTTGTGGTCGCTTTTTTTGGATTTCTGGTAGTGTTGGCTAAGGGGTTTATCAGACCGAACGTGTCACCTTGGGGTGATCCAGTTCTATTTGTGAAGAAGAAGGATGGTAATATGTGGATGTGTATTGATTACCGCCAGTTGAACAAGGTCACCATCAAGAACAAGTACCCGTTGTCGTGTATCAATAATTTGTTTGATCAGTTGCAGGGTGCTCGGGTATTTTCTAAGATTTACTTGAGATTGGGGTACCATCAACTGAAGATTCGGGACTCGAATGTTCTGAAGACTGCCTTCCGTACTAGATATGGTCATTATGAGTTCCTGGTGATGTCCTTTGGCTTGACTAATGCCCCAACAACATTTATGGACTTGATGAACATGGTGCAGGCCTTATATTGATTCTTTTGTCATTGTCTTTATTGATGACATTCTGATTTACTCATGTAGCCTGGGGGAGCACGAGCAGCATCTGAGAGTTGTGCTCCAGACTTTGCGAGAACAAAAGTTGTATGCTAAGTTCTCCAAGTGTGAGTTTTTGTTGGATTTTATGGCGTTCTTGGGACATGTGGTATCCGGAGAAGGTATCAAGGTTGATCCTAAGAAGATTGATGCAGTTCAGAGTTGGCCACTATTGATACCCAATTTTTTCTCAAACTGTTTTTAAATTTGCATATATACCTTCAAAATCAGTTTTTATAACAATGGGAATTTTTCCATAATTTTTCCATATTCTTATCAATTTATTTCTAATTTATCCAGTACTTTTATATCCCATAATAAATCATAAATTGCATTGCAAAGGATTTCAAAATATTTCTTATCTTAATATATCATTTTTTTAATCCTATCAGGATTTAATTACTTCATAAATTAGCCAATTTGACATTATTTGGCTATAATTACAATAGCTTTGCAATTATAGTCTAATTACATATTGTATACTATTTTAATTCAATAATTAGTCATTTCATATTTTAAATATTAATTAATCACTTTAATTTCACCTATTTAGACTTAATTTCATTAATTATCAGCTATTTTTATTAATTATGTATCTAATTTTAATGGATATTTAACAATTAGCCAATGTTTATTTAAAATCTAGCCTAAATTAAACTTGGTCTTTAGCCCAACTACATAACCCAATACCCAGGCCCAATACCCTATCTTACCCGACCCATTGATCAACGACCCAAAATCACCCCTTCCTTAATTAGTCTCAGACGACTAACCCCCCTCTCATTTTCATTCTCTCATTCTCTACCTCCCTCTCTCTATCTCTGGTTCTCTCTAGAAACTTCTCGTCTCCTTCTCTCCGATGGACTCTGTCCGTCTTCTCCGGCCACCTCCCTCGCCGGAAGTTATGTCCTCTCTCCCTCCACTAGCCTCTGCTTCACCCCATGCCGATTTGATACCACCCTGAGGTCCTCAGGTGAACCTGGAGCGGTTCAACTCCTACCCATGGTCCTTCATGCCATTTTCCGGCCAACTTCGGCCGTTTGAGTAAGATCTATGACTTTTTCGGCTAAAGCTGGTAACATTTTAAGGTTTTCTTGTCTTTTCTGAAACCCTAACTCTTAAGATTTTCCAATTTCTTTTAGACCTGTCTTAGATCTATGTATATTATGAGCTTTTTGTTGTTTCCTCGAAGGTTTTTCCGATTTTTCTAAAGTGACTCTTCATCTTCATGACTAGGGTTTCTGAAACCTTTTCTCCAAAGCGATTTTCTCTAAATTTAAGTGTTGTTCTACGATTCTTCTCATGTTTAAACGATTTTATTAAGTTCTCCCTTAGCCTAACTGATTATGTTAAAAACCCCTAATTTTTGACACTTAGTCTTGGACTCTGAGTTCGTCTTTACTGTATGTTCATTCGACTTGTATGTATGTCTTAGTCTCATGAATATGTCTTGATTAATTTGAGTATTTTTGTGATACACTAGTAATGTCTTATTAGGGTTTCCGATTTGGTTCTGCCTGTTTAAAACTTGTTTATTTGTTTATTCGTGGAAGCCTATACTATTTCCCTTAATCTGTGCTATTCTTTGATTATCGAATCCTTGATTTACTGTGTTAATACTCCTTATAGATTTCCGGCTACTTGTTCCTTTTTGATTACCATCTTTCAATTATTACCTTATTATGTGATTGGCTATATTATTGATTGATTCTTGCTGTTATTTAATTAATTAGAACTTTATGAACATATCCCTAATTGCTTGTTCTGTACCTATATTGTTTGAATTCTTTCCTTAATTGTTACATGTCACGACCCGAAATTCCCACTGTGGGGATCGTGATGGCGTCTAACGTTGAACCCGCTAGACAAGCCAACGTATTTAGTTATATTTAGTAAAACCTTTAATTATTAAGCGAGAACGGGTAAAAATCGGCTTTTCCGTAACTAAAAGCTTAAAAGTAAGAACAGATAACAAGGAAATGCATAACTAAATCCATAAGCTTAGCAAATTCTCAAACTAGCTAACCCGGATCTTTGGAGTCACAGTGTCACGGACTATCTATGATTAATACAGATAAAAGTTCTGAAAGGAATAATACAAGTGTTTTCTGAAGTACTAGAAATAGAAATAAAGGAAAGTGGAATAAGGAAGGGGACGCCAAGGCCTGCGGACGCCTGCAGGTCTACCTCAGTGTCTCCGGTGGACTGAAGGATACTCCCTCGATCAGTGTCCACTGGGTCCGGTACCGTAATCTGCACAACATAAAGAAGTGCAGGTGTAGCATCAGTACAACCGACCCCATGTACTGAGTAAGTGCCGAGCCTAACCTCGGCAAAGTAGTGACGAGGCTAGGACACGACAAATAATAAACACCTGTGCAATTCAATAATATATTTAACAGAAATAACGACTGGAAAATGACCAGTTAGGTGTAAAACGGGGGAGAACATGCTGGGGACAATGGGTAAACAATTACTGAATCACAGAACGAAGCAACAGTCAATGTATCAAAAATAGCACAGAAAGTAAACACATAGAACAAACAAGTACACGACATCACCCTTCGTGCTTTACCCTCATCATCACCAAAAAAAGTGTACGACATCACCCTTCGTGCTTTTACTCTCATCTTCACCAAACAAGTAAATAAATAAATAAATAAATACACGGCATCACCCTTCGTGCTTTTACTCTCATCCTCACAATGCAATGAATAAATAAAATGGCACAGCATTATCCTTTGTGCTTTTAAATATTAAATCATGACACGCCATCACCCTTCGTGCTTTACACTCTCATCCTCACAATGAAGCAAATAAATACACGGCATCACCCTCGTGCTTTACACTCTTCCTCACAATGCAACAAATAAATACACAGCATCACCCTTCGTGCTTTACACTCTTCCTCACCCAAACAATATCAAGAACAACAGTTTGGCAAGGAAAAATCAATAACATGTATCATAATCACAACATCCCGGCAAGGGAACAACAATAGAAACAAATATCGTCCCGGCAAGGGACACAACTATAACCAATCTCGCTCAAGTGTAAAACATAACAAAATAATCCTCAACCGACAATTAATCAACAGTGTTCGCAATCAAGTATTTCCAACAATTGAATAACCTCCAAAATGAAACCTACTTCATAACACAGTAAATAACGAAGAAAAACACATATATCATAATGACCGACTCACAGGCATGCTTGACAACAATGCATAGGTACTCGTCACCTCACCTATGCATTGAACATGGGATAAACACGTAGCACATATGACTCAACACCTATTTCTTCAAGCTAAGGTTAGGCCAAACAGTTACCTCGATGACACAAACACAATTCAAGCCTCAACTACCGTTTTACCTCTTGATTCCACTACCAACTCGCTCGTATCTAGGCACAAGTTATTTAATTATATCAATAAATGCTAAATGAATCAATTCTAATGCATGGAAATGAGTTTTCTAATGTTTTCCATAAAAAGTAAAAAATCGACCCCGGGCCCGCTCATCCCAAACTCGAAGTTTGGATCAAAACCCGATTACCCATTCACCCCCGAGCTCGTATTTATAAATTATTTTAAAATCCGACCTCAATTTGAGGTCTAGATCCCCAAATTTTAATATTCTAAGGTTTTACCCAAAATTCCCAATTCCACCATGAAAACTCTATATTCTAGGATGAAATCTTGTAAAAAGAAGTTAGGGATTAAAGAAAATGAGTTAGAAATCACTTACTAATATTTTGGAGAAGAAAGAGTGTTTGGAAAATCGCCTCATTATTTTTTTTAGGGTTTTGAAAAATAAAAAATAACTGAAAATCCCGTTTAAATATACCCCCCGCAGGACCCCACCGCGGACCGCAAAAAAGCGACCGCTGTCGCGAAGGCCTCCCCCACTGCGGACCGCACAAAGGCGACCGCGGCCGCGAAGCCCCCCCACCGCGGACCGCACTAGCGGGTTTAGATACCTGTTGTGATGACCCAAAAGGTCATCCTAAGTAATTCTAGCTAAATCTGTGTTTCGAGACACCAAAAGCCTCCCTTAATCTCACCTCGATATGCTTGCACAGCCCGGACGTGTAGCCGGGAAGTCTTTATGTTGAAAATAGAATTTTATGATAATTAAATGAATAAAGTTGACTTTGGTCAAATGTTTTGGTAAACGGACCAGGACCCGTGATTTGACAGTCCCGGAGGGTCCGTAGGAAAATATGGGACTTGGGCGTATGCCCGTAATCGAATTCCGAGGTCCCAAGCCTGAGAAATGAATTTTTAAAGAAAATTGTTTTCTGAAAATAATAAAGGATTTTGAAAATGAATGATTAAGTGAAAACCGTGTTACCGGGCCCATATTATGGTTCTGGAGCCCGAAACAGGTTTATTATATGTTATGTGACCTATCTGTGGAATTTGGTGTAAAACGAACTTAAGATGACGGATTTCGGATAAAAATTGGGAAAGTTAAGCTTTATGAAGTTTTAAGAAATTTCAATGAGTTTTGAGGTTTAATTCGTTGATTTTGATGATATCTTGATGATTTAAAAGCTTGAATAAGTTCGTAGGATGTTTTGGGAGTCGTATGTGTTTTTGGTTTCGAGCCCCGAGGGCTCGGGTGTGTTTCGGGTAGGTGTTCGGGGTGTTCAACTTAGGAAAATCACTGCTGATGCACCATCTTCTGTTGTGCCCGCACGTGCGAGCCTAGAGCCGCAGGTGCGAGATCGCAGGCGCGACGCCAAGTCCGCAGGTGCGGTCCACCTCGGAGGCGCGGACCAGACGCCGCAGGTGCGACTCCGCAGGGGCGACATTCTTTCCGCAGGTGCGGCCCCTTCTGGGCCTGACCCATTCCCGCAGGTGCGACCTATTTTCCGCACCTGCGATACCGCAGGTGCGAGCTCTTCTCCGCAGGTGCGAGATTTGCACAGTGTTTTTCATTAAAGACCCATTTCAGACGTATTTCTCACATTTTCACTTCTTTTCTTCTTATTCAAACCCCATTAACGACGCCCAAGCTAATTTTCTTCCATAAACACTTGGGTAAGTGATCATAACTCCTATTTCTTCCACTTTTCTTCCATAACCACTAGAAATCTAAGCCTAAAAACATGAAATCAAAGTAGAAATTAGGGGTTTTGGGTAGAGTTAGGTTTTTGAGAATTTTGGGTGATTCAACCTCAATTTGGGGTCGGATCTTGAAACAAATTATATATTCTAACTCGTGGGGTTATGGGTGATCGGGTTTTGGTCCAAGCCTCGTGTTTGGACCAAGCGGGCCCGGGGTTGAATTTTGGTATTTTTGGAAGAATGCTAGAAATTGAATATCTAGGCTATGGGGTTGTGTTATGAATCTTTATTGATATTATTGAATTAATTATGCCTAGATATCGTTATTTCGGAGTCGGATTATAAAGGAAAGACGGTCTTAGAGGGTTGATTGCTATACTTTGGACCGAGGTAAGTGTCTTTCCTAGCTTTGGTGAGGGATTATGTATTGTATGTTATGTGTTATGTGTTTATCATGCTCAATGTATAGGTGCGGTGACGAGTACCTATACATTGCGAGTCAAGCTTGCCCGTGAGTCTATTTTTGATAAGATTCAGTTATTTCTTCAATGTTCATCATGCTATGTAATTGCCTCTACTTGAGAAGTTGATTGTGGTCGATGTACTGGTTGAAGAGATTATGAAATGTTGGTTCAATTGAGGATCCAGGCATACCGTATATATATATTGAGTTGTTTGGTTATAGCTGAGACCCTTGCCGGGCAAATGTGTTGATTTTAGTTGTTATTTCCCCATGTCGGGTGGTTATGATTTGAAAGTTCGGTATTTGATTTCCTTGCCAAGTTGTTATTTATTGTTGATATTACTTGGGTGAGGAAGAGAGTAAAGCACGAAGGCTGATGCTGTGCCATTCATTCATATCATTCATTATTTATTAATTGCAATGTGAGGAAGAGAGTAAAGCACGAAGGGTGATGCTGTGCCATTCATTCATATCGCTCATTACTTATTTATTGCAATGTGAGGAAGAGAGTAAAGCACGAAGGGTGATGTCGTGCCATGTTTACATTTATTGCAAGCACGAAGGTTAATGCTGTGCTATGATTACATTGATTACAACGTACATTGCATTGGTGCGAAAGAGAGTAAAAGCACGAAGGGCGATGCCGTGCCATTGTTATGATTCAGACATGTTATTCATACCTTATCAGTTTTCGGTGAATTGTTTCTCTTCTTATTTGGTGTTGATTAACTGCTCTATTTGATTGTTTTTCCCTTTATCTACTCCCGTTCCCCGTATATGACTGTTATAATTCCTTGCTTTGGTATCTGTATTTTGTGTTGTAGAATAGGACAGGTGAACGTTATTTGCTAAGTCTAGCCTCGTCACTACTTCGACCGGGGTTAGGCTCGGCACTTACTCAGTACATGGGGTCGGTTGTACTGATACTACACTGCACTTCTCTATGTTGTGCAGATTCCGCTTCCGGACCCCGTGGACCGCTCTGAGGGAGTCATCTTCAGTCCACATCGAGCCTCAAGGTATACCACTAGCTTTCGTGGGCCCTGGAGTCTCTCCTGTTATTAGTATCCTATTGTCTCATTTTTCCTTCCATTATAAATACAATACTGTATTTCCTTTCAGACTTGTATTTAGTATTCTTATAGACAGTCTGTGAGGTTGTGACACCCCGATTTTGGGATTTTTGCGATGTTGTTATCTTTATCATTTCCTTATGCATTTTTCGGAGTATTATTACATTTCTGCTGTAAAACCTTGAAGTGGTTCTGATTATTTTAGTAAAAGGTTTGAAAGATTATTGCTTTATTACTGTTGAGTTATTTTAAAATTGTCAAGGTGTTGTGTACGTTGGCTTGTCTAGCGGGTTCAACGTTAGACGCACTTGCGGCCTGAAAGGCGGGATTTCGGGTCGTGACAAGTTGGTATCAGAGCTCTAGGTTGCTTAGGTCTCACAACTCACGGACAAACTGGGTAGAGTCTGAGGGATCGGTACGGAGACGTCTGTATTTATCCCCCAGAGGCTGCAAAGTTAGGATATTCCTCTTCTCTTCATACTCTGTCGTGTGTAGTATATTTTGTATACTGATCGAGTTTCCATTCTACTCTCTCGCAGATGGCGAGGACGCGTGCTTCCCTTGGTTTCGCTCAGCAGCTCGACACTCCTGCTAAAGCTCCTCACACTCAACTGGTCGGTACCATGCCATATAAGTCTGGATAAAAAAGTTCTGTGGAGGTGGGGTAAAGTCCTCTCGCCTGTCGCAAGTACCCAACTGCTCGTCAAGCCATGCAATAAATCTGTCGTCCACCCTGGACCGATCATGCCTCTCATAATGTAAAGCACCCCATACAGGCGGACTCGGTATAGGCTGCGGCAGGCCAAACTGACAACATACCCGCTCGGAGGCATGATGCTCGACAATATCGAGGCATATGAGCGGTACAGAAGCCCTCTGTAACGACCCAGCCGGTCATTTTGTGTGTTGTGACTCCGTTCCCGTAAATGAATCTTTCCAAAGCGGCTACTCATGCCTTATGATTTGTGGGGGCAGGTAGTTCGAGATTCAGAAGTGATTTGGCCAGTTCAGGAACACTTGGTTCCTGAAGGCTAGCCTATTTGGCTAATTTTGGTTCCGAGCAGCATTTTGAGAAAACGACCTCGGAATCAAGTGCTGATAGCTCCAGCAACTCCGGATGATGATTTCGGACTTGAGCGCATGTTCGCCTCGGGTTTCTAATGACCCGGGAGTATTTCGGCACCTGAATTGGAATTCATGATTTCATAAGATTTAGAATTCAGCCTGGAATTGGATCTCATGATATCATGGTCCGAATGGAATTCCAGAACTGGCAATAGTTCCGTATAGTCGTTTATGACTTGTCTGCAAAATTTGGGGTCATTCCGAGCAGTATAGACCCGTTCGGCGTATTGG
>ML290166.1:34473-115451 GCA_005239495.1 Nicotiana undulata | reverse complement strand
AATATACATAAACACATGTGACCGTAGTCACTCAGTACTGAGGAAGGCCAATCCAGCCCCACGGAGAATATGCATCTCCAGAATACAACACTCAGACAAGATCCATGTCCAGGGAAGGTCCATCCCTCAATATTATCAACTGCGCTCACTGGGGGAGTAAAGACTCCAGAGGCTCCTCTTAGACCAAGCGCTATAACAAGCCAACGAAGGCATAATCAATATCTCGCTGCGGTGTGCAGTCAGATCCCATACTGTCACTCAATATTAGGCTCTCGGCCTCACACAGTCATCACTCTCCAAACTCACACACATGGGATCAAAATGTCATGATACTATCCCGAACAATGATATGACGTGTCAAATAACAATTACCAAGACTGAGACATAATATGATATGCTATGACAGGACTGATTATGTAACATCAATAAAACACATGAGAAGACAACAATAAATGACCACTCGGGTCTCAACAATATCAGCGTGAAGTCTTGACATAATACTTAGCAAGATTTCTAGCATGATCACATTAACCACATTAATAGAAGTGCAGATATCAATCCATAATAGCTACTAAACGGTGCAATGGGATGAACCAGGGCACCAATCACACGGTGCGCTCCCGCACGCCCGTCACTTGGCATGTGCGTCACCTTAATCATAGTCATGTAGCATACAGTTCGGGGTTTTGAACCCCTAGAACCAAGTTTGGAAGTGTTACTTACCTCAAACCGGCTAAAATCCTAGCCTACAATGCTTTTGCCTATAGACTCGGCCTCCGATTGCTCAAAATCTAACAAAAATCAGATTTACATCATCAATATATGCTAAGGAACAAAGCCCACTCGAAAATTATCAAATTTAACAAAAAATACCAAAAGTGGTCAAACCCGACCCCCGGGCCCACGTCTCGGAACTTGATAAAAATTACAAAACTGGAATCCTTACACTCTCACGAGTTCATACATATACACCAAAATCCGACAACAAATGGTCCCTCAAATCCTCAAATCAAGGTCTAGAACTTCAAGCCTTAATCCCCCAATTTTAGTCACTAGTTTCCATAAATTTATCAGTCAAATAACACCATAGAAATGAGTTTTAGGTCAAAAAATCTTACCTCCATGAAGTTCCCTTGAATTCCCTATTCAAATCGCTCGCACAAGCTCAACCCGTATGAAAGTTTGATGAAATAAGCCAAAATTCGCGAAGGCTACTATTTATATGTTATGGCCAGCTAAACTGCACCTGCGGTCACTTGCACCGCACCTGCGTGACATCTTCTGCGGTCCACTCAACCGCACCTGCGGTTTCCACTTAAGCGTCCAGGATTGCATTTGCGCCCCAGGAACCGTACTTGCGGTCCCGCAGATGCGTTCAAATCACCACATCTGCGGTTATTCACCTCTTGGAAAATTTCCGCTCCTGCGATTCCCAACTCTCACCTGCGGTGACCATACCTGCGGCTACCCCTCTGCATCTGCGGAAATCACAGAACAGTTCACACCAGCAACACTCTAAGGCCAAAAACTCATTCGTCAACCATCGGAACTCATCCCGAGGCCCTCGGGACCTCAACCAATGGTACCCACAAGTCATAAATGATCACCCAAACTAAGTCGAACCCTCAGAACACCCAAAATAACATCGAAACACCAAATCAACCCATGATTCAAGCCTAAGGATCTTCAAACTTCCGAAATTCACCAACGATGCCGAAACTAACCAAACCTCGTCCGAATGATCTGAAAATTTGCACACACCTCCCAAATGACACTACAAACCTGTTCCAACTTCTGAAATTCCATTCCGACCTCGATAGTTAATTTTCCACTGCCGATCGAAAATTGCCAAAAACTCAATTTCGCCAATTCAAGCCTAATTCTACTCCGGCCTTCAAAATAACATTCCGAACACACTCCTAAGTCCTAAATCACCTAACGAAGCTATACAAGCCATAAAATTTACATTCCGAGGTCGTTTACCTATAAGTCAACTCCTTTTGACTTTTCCAACTATTAAGACAACTTAAGAGACTAAGTGTCTCATTCTCACCACGACCACTCTGAACTCGAACCAACCGACCCCACAAAACATAATTAAGAAAAGAAACACATGATAAAGCAGAAATAGAGAAAATGAGACTAATCTAACGGAACGACCGACCGGGTTGTTACATGTGAGCATTGCCCGGGGTCCCTAAGGCCCTTGGGAACTTTGACACACCAGAAGCCCATTTTGTGTACTATGGATGGACCACCTATGTACTTTAGAATTTCTTGAAGGCCTAGTTTCCAGGTTGATATTGGGTCTGCCAAGGCTCCCTATAGTATAATGATTTTTATTATGTAATTCATTTGTATTGGTCTGTATAATGTAATAGCTCTTGTAATAATAGATAAGGGGTTACTAGTAAAAGTTGGGGAGGGATTTTTATATATCTTTTATCAAATTCGGGTAGAGATCTTGCCTATAGGTTGTTGTGGTGACTCCTTATATGCATACCATTAGAAATCATGCCTATAGGATCTTATCTTATTATTTGTAATCCTGAATTTTCATACTTTGCATCCTAGAAATCCTGCTTCTAGGTTGTTTTATCAATTCTGCATCAAGAACCCATGTTCTACGCATATTTTCAAATCTCAATGTGCATTAGAGATCATTTATATAGGATCTTCTTTATTGAACTTTCTTAGCAACTTGTTAGCGTCTTTACCCACTTAGATATCATGCATATAGGGAATGTATAAAATCAGTTTCAACACTTAGATATCATGCCTATAGGGAATGTATAAAATCAATTTCAACACTTATATATCATGCCAGTTTCAGCACTTAGATATCATGCCTATAGGGAATATCTAAAATCAGTTTCTGCAATTTAGATATCATGTCTATAGGAAATAATACTTGTAACCAGTTTCAGCACTTAGAAAGCATGCCTACAGGATCTAAAAGATAAAATCTGCTTGTTAAAATCAGTAACTGGTTTATAAATTATGGTCTAATTAACAGTTTAGATACCATGCCTATAGGATCCTGCCCAGGTTATAACTTAGGCAAGCCTGTAGGGTAATTAAAAATTTTGGGTCTAAAAACTGTGATTTCTTGCTTGGAATATGTTCAGATTCAGAGTATTAACAAAAATCAGTAGCAAACTGATAGATACCGCTGCTCGCTTTGATAAAATGTTCACGTTATATTCTTTTTATGCTCATTTGGATTGCCTATAGAGTCTTAAATCATTAAATTTTTTTGTTTGAATTGCGTGCATTTTCTGTTCACTTGCGAAGGTTAACATGAGCCCCTATTTTCTCTTTATGTGATAGTCCTACTTGACTTTTGTTTGTCGCTTAGTTTTTCTCATTTTAAGCAACATAGGTGAATCTAAAACCACCTTAAATAAAAGTCCTAAACACCTCCAGGGCTATAGGTAAGGGACGGGTAGTTCACGCATAAGGTACGCACTAGAAGCTATTAGAACACTTAGGTAATAACTGAGAAGTAGTAATTGGGTAGTAAAGGAGATGATGACCTGTGACTATGCGTAACACCCTAATTTGGGAAGGTTACCAAGTATTTCATGGAAAATTATCCTATAGGCTAAAAAATCCGAGGACCCCTTTTATTCATGTTTTAAAGTAATATCTATTTGTTTAAATTGTTTAACTTTCCTTTAAAGACTAATTCACTTAATTGAGTTTGGCCGGGACCCACCGTTGTCGACCTCGAGGGGTGCCTAACACCTTCCCCTCAAGGTAATTTCGAGACCTTACCCAAATCTCTAGTGACGTAAACTAGTTTCATGAGTTATTTGCTTTAGGTGCCCTAACGCACCTTAATCTGTTAGGTGGTGACTCTTCAAATCCTGTACCGCGTCCCAAAAGGAAGGGAGTTGTCCCAAAAATGTCGAAACCCGGGCTCCGCGAGGAAAAGGGGGCGCAACAAAGAGTGATAGTGGGTGTAGAAGTGGTTTCTTGTGGTGGTTATGAAGGGTTTTAAGGAGTGTTATCCATTTCTGTTCTTGGGTATATAGGAGAAGAGAATATGATTGTGTTTGGAAGATTAGAGAAGATGGAGAGTATTTGACGGATTGAAAAAGATGGGGTGAAGAAAGCAATAATTCTTATCAATTTAAAGAGAGACAATTAATGGGTAACGACAACTTTTCATGCTTTTAGAAGTCTAATCAAACTGAATTTCAGTTTTGAAAAGACATTGGAGTCCATCCCTAGTATCTAGGTAGTTTAATTCAGTTAGGAGTCTTTGAACGTAACTAGTTCACTTGTAATGTAAGTTCAAAAGAACTTTGGAATTAGGTAGGACTGTGCTCATGATCCAAATATTATTATTTCAAATTATGCAGTGTGTAGAAAACATACCGTGTAATCTTGATGATTCAGGTTCTTCACTGAGAATTCTCTTATGTAAGTCTAAATTTGCCAAAATAGAGAAAATATCATTAGAGATTAATGAGTCATTTTAGCACATGTAACAATAGTATACTATTGAAAGTATGATACTGAGCAAAAATTAATTTAATTATACACACAATTTTCAGACTTTCTAACAAATTTTTTTTTCCAATTTTTTTCACTCATTTTTTTCGTTGTGAATTCTGAATCGGTCCTTTTATGTGATGTTAGTCATATCTAATTATAACCTATTCCTTTCAAAGTGATCCCTACTTAGGAATTTTGTGAAGATGTCAGCTATTTGCTTGTAAGTAGCACAAAATTCCATAGTGATAAATCCTTTTTAATAGTTATCCCTCAAAAAGTGATGCCTAACATCTATGTGCTTAGTTCTCTTGCGATGAATCGGGTTCTTGGTCATATTAATTTCACTAGTGTTATCACAGAAAATGGGATACAACCAATATCAATTCCAAAGTCCATTAATTATTGTTTGATCCACAATAATTAAGCACAACATGAAGAAGCAACAACATACTCAGCTTCAGTAGTAGATAATGCCACATAATTTTTCTTTTTGGTGGCCCAATACAAAAGACATGATCCAAGAAAGTGTGCCATACATGAGGTGCTCTTTCTATCCACAAGAAAACCCTCATAATCAACATCAACATATCCCACTAGATTAAAATTGTTAGCTTTTGGATACCATAGACAAAGATCAATGATGCCTTTTAGATATCTCAAAATTCTCTTGACATCAGTCAAGTGAGACTTCTTTGAATTTGCCTCAAATCTTGCACAAAGGCCTACACTGAAAACGATGTCAAGTCTACTAGTAGTGAGATACAACAATGAGCCAACCATTCCCCTATACAACTTCTGATCAATAGATGAACCAGGTTCATCTATATTCAACTTTGTAGCTGTTGCAATGGGAGCGTCAATTTCTTTGGAATCTTCCATTTTAAACCTTTTAAGCAACTCTTTTACATACTTCTGTTGATGGATCATAGTTCCATTTGAATTTTGTTTAATTTGTAATCCTAAAAAGAAATTAAGCTCACCCATCATACTCATTTAAAATTCACTCCCCATTAGTTTAGCAAATTCTTTACTTAACTTATCAGTAGTTGCTCCAAGATTATATCATCAACATATATCTGAACTACCAAGAGATCTTTACCTTTTTCTTTTAAGAATAAAGTACTGTCAATTTTACCTCTCTTGTAGTCATGCTCAAGCAAAAACTTTGATAATCTTTCATAACATGCACTTGGAGCTTGATTGAGCCCATAAAGTGCTTTGTCAAGTTTGTACACATGATCAAGACTCTCCTTGCTTTCAAACCTCGGAGGTTTCTTGACAAACACTTCTTCCTTTAGGTAGCTATTGAGGAAGGCACTCTTGACATCCATCTGGTGAAGGGTGAATTCTATGTAAGAAACAAAGGCTATGAGGAGTCTTATTTCTTCCACCCTTGCAACTGAGGCAAATGTTTCATCAAAGTCGATTCCCTCCTCCTGAATTTATCCTTGAACCACCAATCTTACCTTGTTCCTTGTAACTGTTCCATATTCATCAAGTTTGTTTATGAAGACCCATTTTGTACCAATTACAAATCTGTCTAAGGGTCTTGGTATCATATGCCAAACTTGACTCCTTTCAAATTGGTTGAGTTCATCTTGCATTGCATTTACCCAGTCTGCATCCTGCAAAGCCTCAGCAACATTATTAAGTTCAATAAGAGATAAGAAAGCATCAAAAGCACAAACATTCTTTGATGAAGATATGGTTTTGATTCCAGAGGTAGGATCCGTAATTATGTTATCAATGGGATGAGAACTTTGATACTTGTAAGATTTCACAACCAACTGGTTTTCCCTTGATGTTCCTTCAATATTTTGTTGTTGTGGAACCGGTTCATGGACCCGTTCCATTGAGGTTTGAGGATCATGTCCTCTTTGTTCTATTCCCTCTGTTATGTTGATCTGGGTGGTAGAACCTGTTCCATCACATGTTCCTTCCTCCAGTGCAACTTCAGTCTGGGCTGTGGTTTCATTTAAGTTTCTTACCAGCCCAATTACTTCGTCATCATGTTCCTGTCTCTCAGAAAGAATGTTAGTTTCATCAAAAACCGCATGAACACTTTCTTCAACACACATAGTTATTTTTTATAGACTTTATAAGATTTAATATGTGAAGAATATCCCAATAATACTCCCTCATCAATTTTGGGATCAAACTTGACTAGGGAGTCTTTACCATTGTTGCGCACAAAGCACTCACATGCAAATACCCTAAGATGGTATGTTTGGTTTTCTCCCTTTAAGTAACTCATATGGAGTTTTCCCTACAAGTTGTCTAGCCATGTACCTATTTATGATGTAGCATGCGGTATTTACAGTTTCTACCCAAAAGCTATGGGGCAGTTTACTAGAAAGAAGCATAGTCCTAGCCATATCTTCAAGTGTCTTATTCTTTCTTTCAACTACTCTATTTTGTTGTGGAGTCCTAAGAGCAGAAAAATTATGATCTATGCCATACTCATCACAAAATTCAGCAAATTTAGCATTTTCGAATTCAGCGCCATGATCAGACCTGATTGATGCAAGTTGATTACCTAGTTGTTTTTGCGTTTTTCCAACAAAAGAAGTGAACCTGTCAAATACTTCATCTTTAGATGTAAAAAATAATGTCCGAGTAAACCTAGAGCAATCATCAACAAGCACTATCATCTATCTTTTACCACATCTACTTAATGTTCTCATTGGACCACATAGATCAATATGGACCAATTTCATCGTCCTAGTGGTGCTTACCATTTTTTTGCATTTAAAAGAGGATATTACCCGCTTCCCTTTTGCACAAGCCTCACAAACTTTGTCTTCCTTGAACTTGATGTTAGGCAGCCCTATTACCAAGTCCTTGGAGACTAATTTGTTGAGTTGACTCAGACTTGCATGTCCAAGTCTCTTGTGTCGAAGGAGGGGATCATTGTCCAACACACTTAAGCAAGTGAGTTCATTTTTTGAAAGTGTGGATAGATCTACAATATATATATTGTTCACTTTTTTACCCTACAAAACAATCTTGTCAATGGTAAGATTAATCACAAAACATTTGGTAGAGGTGAATGCTACCAAGTTACCTCTATCACACATTTGTGATACACTAATTAGACTGTATTTTAGGACATCTATCAAGTAGACATTCTCAATAGAGTGAGAATCAGTCTTACCTACCTTACCAACCCCAATGATCTCACCTTTCTTCCCATTTCCAAAGGAGACATTACCTCATTTGAGGTCCTTAAGTGAAAGGAACTAGTTCTTGTTTCCTGTCATGTGCTTTGAGTAGCCACTATCCATGTACCATATTTGGATCCTCCCCTTCACTTGGACCTACTAAAGGAAATCAGGGGTTAGTCTTAGGAACCCAAACTAGCTTGGGTCCTTTTTCATAGGCAAAAGGATGAATTAAATTCTTTTTAGCCCAACTTGGTAGCCTATTATTCCCTTGAACAAATTCTTTGTTCTTTTGGCTTGCCTTTTCTTTTGCATTACATTCACTTTTATAGTGACCTGTTTTACCACAATGCGTATAAATCTTGTTCTCAGGAAGTGTAAAGTACTTGCTTTTGGGATCCGATTTAGGTGGAAAATTACCAAAGCCAAGTCCTCTTCTATTGCTACTATGATATTCCTGTAGCCATGAAAGAACATCAGAGGACCTGTTCCATTTACAACTTATGTCTAGTTCATGCTTGACGTTGCCTAGATCCTCCTTCAAAATTCTTACCCTCCCATCATTCATATACAACTCATCTTTCAGTTTTCCTACACTTTCTTCTAGAGTGAGTTGTGTGCATCAGTTTCCTTCTTACTTGTTCTTAATTTTAGTTTTAGGTTTCCAGATCTAAGTTCTAGGAAATTTGATTCAAATGCATGAACCTGGTTCTTTAGTGCAATATTTTCACTTACAGTCTCAATAACCCTAAGTTCCAGGTTCCTACTCTTTACTTTCAAAATCACACATTTCTTAGACAACTGTCCCTTTTCATTGTTTATATCCTCAGATTTATCAATGAAATCTAGAAGTAACTCAGATAGCCTTTCTTTAGACAAAAAATTAATCTTGTCTTTGAGATTAATTACATTTACCTCAGATCCTCATCTGATTCTCTGATGGTCATAAGTGCTTGTTCATCTCTATCTTCATCATCTTAGCCTTCCTCTGAGCTTTCTCCCCTAACAACAACCATAGCCTTTGTTGATCCTTTGTTCTTCTTGGGTTTAACCTGTTCCTTCTTCCTGTTTCTTCGTTCAGCTCTTTCCTTCTTCCATTCGATTTCTCATTGAGGCCAGTTTTTGATGTGGTAAATAGTCTTCTCACACTTGTAGCAGCCCTCATTGGTCTGTTTTTTAGGAACCCTTGGTTTGCTGTAGCTTCCACTTCTTGAAGGATCCTTTTCCTCTCATTAGGTAATTCTTGAAGTCCTTTGTGATCATAGCCATTTCATCTTCTTTTAGATCAGATCCTTCGATGATTTTGAGTGCCAAGCTCCTTTCCTTTTTAGGTACATCCATCTTCATGATTTTCCTTCTAAGTTCATAAGCAGTGAGATTTCCAATTAGTCATCCAACTTAAGAGTGGCAATGTTCTTCGATTATTGAATGACAATGATTTTGCTATCCCAAGAGACTGGCCGAACCCTTGTCAAAATCTTCTCAACTTTGTCTTCTTCAAGAATAATCCTTCCAATAGACTTAAGTTCATTTATCAGTGTGGTGAACCTTGTATACATATCTTGGATGGTTTCCCCTTACTTCATAGTGAACTTCTCATATTGAGAATACAGTAGAGTTCCTTTGGACCTCTTCACTTGAGGTGTTTCTTCATGAGCTACTTGCAAAGTGTCCCAAATTTCCTTAGCAGTAATAGAGCTTTGAATTCTGCTGTACTCGTCTGGACCAAGTCCACACACAAGCCATTTCCTGGCCTTAGCATTCTTCTCCCATTTCCTCAAGTCCTCAGCAGTGCAGTCAACTCTTGTTTTTGGCACATCTACTCCTTCAGCATTCTTCTTTATGGTAGCCAGGGCACTATCAGTGACAATGTCCCATAGCTCATGATTCTCTCCTATGATGGGGTCTCTCATTCTATTTTTCCACCAGGAGTAGTACTGGACATTGAAGAGAGGTGGCCTGGCAGTGGATTGTCCTTCCTAGTTTCCAGGTGGTACACTCATCTTGATCTTCTCCTAAGGTGTTAGCCTCGTCAAGGATAACCTGCTGTGATACCAATTGATGTTTTAACTTCAATACCACACAAGAGGGGAGGAGGGTTGATTTGTGTGGTGTCAAATTTTTCGCTTAAATAGATTGTGGAAGGACCTGGTTCTTCTAAATGTTCCTAAACCTACCACACAAAAGGGGAGGAGGGTTGATTTGTGTGGTGTCAAGTTTTTTGCTTAAATAGATTGTGGAAGGACCTGGTTCTTCTAAGTGTTCCTAAACCTACTATTGCTAAAATAGTAAATGCGGAAAGTAAAGAACACAAGTATTTTTACGTGAAAAACACCTGGCACAAAAGGTGAATAAACCACGACCTACTTCTCAGTAGGATTTTTCCAAACTCTCCACTAAATCACTTCGCCAAAAACTGCATTTACAAAAATACTTTTGTAAACCTTGGACTAACTTTAATCCCGTTGTAGCAAACAACCTCTGACTGTTGCGGCAACTTCAAGTTAACTCTAACTTGAATACTCTGAGTACCTATTACAATTGCCTCTAGATAAAGCTAAAAGGTACAACATGAAAACACCTACTACCATTGAACTAGAATAAAAGATAGACACTTAGAACTGGTTCTTCTATCTGATTCATGTAGCTTCAGGTTTGCACACTTCAATCACACACGAATTGCTTGCAAAATGCCTTGCTATTTTGCTCTCAGTTCACGTTTAACTTCTGCTTTTGTGCGTACCTGTAGAATGAGAACATCCTGCAATATATAGAGTTAGTAGATGAAGAAATAACTAGAGTTCTAATACCACTCTCCCTTGGTGTAAGAGTTCTAGTTGATCTCAACTTCCAACTCCTCCCTTATCTTGGATAGTGTTCTCTTTGAGTAAGAAGTCATTCTTCTTATCAATTATGCAATCTTTTCGATTAGGAGATACCAATTATACCAAGTTAAGCTCATTTCCTTCACGTGCATCCCACATGCTCGAATTTGTCCGTGTCTATACATACCAGGGATGGACCTAGTTCATACCTAAGTTTCCTCTATCAATCTTAAAAAACAAACCTTCACTTGGGCCAACACAAAACATATTAATGCTAAGTGATTTAATTCCTTTATATACCTTCTGTTGTTAAAGTAACAAATGTTCCGTGAAATAATGAAATAGTTGAGGTGTTGGTATTCTCATCTTGGACACTAGTGTTATTAGAAGAGAGGGATATGCTAAAGCTAAAAACATTATTCTAATTGAAGGGGGACGGCTCATCTCTCCAACAGCCTACAACAATCCAACAAAGTAAGGATCTGACAAAAATAGCTTGAAGGACCCATAATTTTCACATAAGTAATCACTAAGAGAAGTGGGAGGAGAGGAGACAATAAGGACACCCCAGAAAATTCAACTACCACATGTCAACCACATAACCAATGAATCCAAATCCTTCATCCTCCAACCCCCCACATTTTATTGATTGGGATTAGGGGCGCCAAACGAGCGGATTAAATCAGATAGAGACAGTTCAAAAATAGGTAATGTAAAAAAATGGATAAAGTATCCGATTTGGCCCATATTTAAATCTGGATAATAAATGGTTTAATCGGCGAATAATATGAATATATGTATTATCCATAACTTCTTGAATACGACTATTTTTTTTGGAGAACTAGTCTCCGAAACTTGAGAAACCTAACATTTGAGTCTTTAAAAATGTAAAAGTTAATTCCATTAGTTATCTATTTTTTAAGTGAATAACATGGATCTTATCCATATTTTACCCACTTTTAAAAAGTTCATTATCCAACTCATAATTTAGTGTATAATATGGATGGATAACTATTTCTTTTCTCCATTTTGTCATCACTACTTAGGACTACTAACATTTGCTTGAAGAGATTAGATTTCCATATTTTCTTCAATGGCTATAATTCAATATCCAAAACAAGCCTAACTCAAGGGGGATAACTCTTCTCAACCATCAGAATTTTAGAAGGAAAATGTGTACAGAAAGAATTTTGATTTTGCAATACAATAGCTCTTTGTATGTGGAATTGTCTTCCCTCCAACATGTAATTAAACTAGCCAGAGTTAACGTTCAATTGCCTTTTATTATCAGAATGCCCCAGATGGATTAAAATGAAGAAAAACAAAAATGCTACTCTATACATGAAACTCCAATTGAAAAAGAGACATAAGTGATCAATCGACCAAATAAAATTACAAACTCAACATATGTACGTTGCAAGTGTTCAAGTTCAGGAGCATCGATGTGCCTAATTTCTGTCCTAATCATGGATTCATTCTGGTGGCTCAAATGAAGAAAAAGAAGTTTCACCCTTATTTTAAATCTCAGGCGGCTGTGAACTGTGGCGAGACTTCATATGATATCGTTTCCACCATTATATCACATCTCATAACCTAAATGAAATCAATTCAGCAGACCACCAGCAACCAAGAATGGTAACTAATATAAGGCCTAAGAAACTTCTTTAGCTGCAGCTACAACAGCCTCTGCTGTAATACCAAACTCTTTGTATATCTTTCCAGCAGGAGCACTAGCGCCGAATCCATCAATTCCAATGGCTTTTCCTTTATCTCCAACAATTTTCTGCCACCCAAATGTTGATGCAGCTTCAATGCTAACTCTAGCTGTAACAGATTCTGGAAGGACACTTTCCTTGTAGTCAGCTGGCTGCTCATCGAAAAGCTCCCAACAAACAAACGAAACAACTCTCACTGCCTTTCCTTCTTTCCTGAGTTCATCGGCAGCCTTGACAGCAATTTCTAACTCTGAGCCAGTACCGATCAAAATGACATCAGGTTTGTTTCCTGAAGAATTGTCTGATACAATGTAGCCACCCTTTGCTGTTCCTTCAATAGAAGTTCCAGCAAGTTGAGGCAGCTTTTGTCGAGAGAGGGCAAGGGTTGATGGTGTCTTCCTTCTGAGGACAGCCACCTTGTAAGCACCGGCTGTCTCATTCCCATCTGCTGGACGGAACATCAGAATGTTGGGCATTGCACGGAAACTTGCCAAGTGCTCAATAGGTTGATGGGTTGGACCATCTTCTCCTAGACCAATTGAATCATGAGTCATAACATAAATAACTCCAGCTTCAGACAAGGCCGAAATTCGCATGGCTCCTCTCATGTAGTCAGTGAACACAAAGAAAGTAGCACAATACGGAATAAAGCCAGGGCTATGCAGAGCAATCCCGTTACATATGGCTCCCATACCATGTTCACGAACGCCAAACCTTAAATTACGCTCTTCTGGAGTGTTCTTTTGGAAGTCACCAAACATTTTCAAAAGGGTCATGTTTGATGAGGCAAGATCAGCACTACCACCAAGGAAACCAGGTAGAACCTTGGCAAGAGCATTGAGGTTTTGTTGTGACAAGTTTCTGGTGGCATCAGCTGGGCTCTCGGGAGTGTAAGTCTGAGATCAAGAAAACATGCAAATAACTGATTAAGATATATTTGGTACTGCAAAAGCCACAGAAATTATCAGTTTTTGGCAACACCATATTAGAGGAAAGCTGAACTTAGGAGCAGTTATGCCAAAATAGTTATGTAAAATATATTTTGAATTTAGGGCCTTGTAATCAGAAAAGATAGATGAACGTTCGGAAAGCTCTGGCCTACTGCAATATAAAGAATTTACAAAATCCCAATAAAAGGTTAAGGACTGATATAAATATAGTCTATACGAAAAGCAGTTAAACTTGGATTGAGATTAAGATAACAAACACTCACAGGAAGAGCTTTCTCCCATCCAGCAGGTAGTTCACCAGTGAAGATGGATTTCAATTCTGCAGCTTCCTCTGGGTACTTCTTCTCATATTCGGCAAACTTGGCATTCCATTCCGTTTCAAAGGCAGCACCCTCAGCTACATGACGACTCCAATGGCTGCAGTAAGTTCGTGATACAAATATAAGTGACTGCAATGGGTAAAATAAACAAGGTAAAGAGGATTTTATAGTAACCTCTTCACATCTTCAGGCACATGGAAAGGCTCATAAGGCCATCCCAGGTTATTTCTAGTGGCCTCTACTTCCTTTGCTCCGAGTGCACTGCCGTGCACACTGTAAGAGTTTGCTTTGTTAGGAGAGCCAAAACCGATGGTTGTAGTGACCTGCAAGAAAAGAACAGTCAGAATACTGATAGACATTACAAAGAAACGGGAAAACACAAAAAGACGGAAAGAAGGAGCAGTATAAACTATATGGTAAACAAAATGCAATGCTTTTTATGTGTTTCCAGGATTTATTCCTAGTTCACGACAGTATATATTGGACCTTGATCATAGTAGGCTTGTCTTTGACAGATTTGGCTTCCTTAATGGCAGCACGAATCTCATCATAACCGGTGTTACCATTCTTCACCCAGATCACGTGCCATCCAAGAGCCTCAAAACGGGTGCCAACATCCTCAGTAAAAGCAATTTCCGTGTCACCATCAATTGAGATGTGGTTGTCATCATAGAAAGCAATCAGTTTTCCGAGTCCCCAGTGTCCAGCAAGGGAACAAGCTTCTTGTGAAATACCCTCCATCTGGCAGCCATCACCGAGAATAACATATCTGCACAGCCAACAGTCATTTGCCATTAGTCAACAAGACAATACAAAGTGAAAATGGGTCTTTGGGAGAACGAAAATTCTCTTACGTGTAGTGGTCAACAATCTCAGCGTCTGGCTTGTTAAAACGAGCAGCCAAGTGCTTCTCTGCAAGAGCTAAGCCAACAGCATTGGCAATACCTTGACCCAGAGGACCTAATAACAAATAAAATAAGATCACAATCAATTAGATGGACTCATAACTCAAAAGTTATGGAAGCAAATATATAGCACCAGAAGCAGAAATATGAATCTATAATTATCAGAAGTGCATAGGCATATGAAAGTACACTAACCAGTGGTGACTTCAACACCCGGCGTCTCAAAGTTCTCAGGGTGACCAGGGGTTTTGCTACCCCACTGACGGAAGCTCTTCAAATCCTCTTCCTAATCAGTTAGTAATACTAAAGATAATCAGTAAGGCACAATGAACGAAAATAACTAGTTTAAACTTCAATAACAAAGATGAGCAATAGATAGTCGCTTAAACAAAAATATCTATACCAAATCAATTAAAGACGATCAATCTCCTAAAAACAGTTGAAACTATTATCAGGTATTGTCCAAAATGTCATCAAACAATGATTTTTCTAATCAACTTATAAAACAATGGGATGGAAAACAGTAAATCTGAAGCCTTTTCTTCCTAAAAAGAACTATCCAAATCCAATTCTGAAGAGAAAACAGCAAGATAGAGTGTGTTTGGATATAAAAGTTGTTGACACATGTTAATAGTCCAATGCGTAAAATGTGTAGGATGACGTACAAAGATACTATTTTGACGTAAGTTCAGGTATTAAAGGATCAGAACAATGCCAAAATGTTAAACTTTCCCTTTGGTTGAAACATTTTCTTCCAATTTCTATAATTCGAGTAATCAAATACTCCCTCAGTTCCAGTTCTCTATTTCAGTTTATGTGACATCATTTCCTTACTATCCCATTTTGAAAACCAATGACACATTTCTATATTTGAAAAAATAATTTTATCCTCGATCACAAGCTTTTATAGCTACAGAAATGTTAATTATGCCAACTTACCAAGCCGCCCACTTGAGAAGCTAGTCGCCAGGAAAGAAGCGAGGAGGAAGCGAAGCTGTATACGAAGCTTTGCTTCTCCCCCTGTAGTCGTAATACTCGGCTTGTCGCTACTTTGATTCAAAAGGTAACCGACGGTTCCCGACTTTCTCCGCTTTCCGCAACCGTAACCACTTGTCATTCCGATTACTTCATCCATAAACCTTTTTTTTATTTCAAAATAGTGATACGCTCTAAAAAAGAAGATCATAAGCTTCAAATGTCTTTGTTTCTTACTTAAACTCCACGTCGCGTCAAACAATATCACATAAATTGAAACGAAGTGATTACGTTTTTGGCCATCCCAAATAAATTCACAAGAACATGGGGCCACAACCACACACACACATGAACGCACGCATGCATACACGCACAATACACACACACACAAGAGAGAGAGAGAGAGAGACCTGAACAGCATCATAACCAGCGAGGTGAAGGAGAGCATACTGAAGCATACAACCATGACCAGCAGAAAGAACAAACCGATCACGATTAAACCAATAAGGATTTTTGGGGTTATACTTCATTACTTCATCGTATAATATATGACCCATTGGAGCACAACCCATGGGCAAACCCGGGTGACCCGAATTAGCCTTTTCAACAGCATCAACAGCCAAGAATCGTATAGTATTCACAGATTTCTCAACGAGGGCCGCATCAGTCTTCTCCAAAGTCTCTACGGATGCAGAGGCACGAATAAAAGGCTGCTGCTGTTTAGTGGCGAAGGAGGGAGGAGAACGGCGGTGGGTGGTGGTGGATTTAAGGCAGGAGAAAGTGGGGAAAGAGAGAGAAGAAGAAGAAGAGGTCGAGCCATGGCGAGGGAGAGAAGGAGAAAAGAGAGCTGTTTGAGAGAGAGAAGATGAAGAAACCATGGCTTTAGTGTGTTGATAATTTGAGAGGAGAGTGAGATATATGGGGGATAGAACTAGAATTTGGATAATTGAAATATGTGAGCCGTTGGTTAGCTTTTGGAGATGGAGAGAATGGGTTACCTGTTTCTTATTTTGGCTCCTTATGGCTCGCACAGAGAACAGATATAGGTTATGTATGTATATATGTCGCTTAATTTTTCAATTCAACTATATCCAAATATAGAAGTTTACTGATACAATTAATTGTAAAGGGAGTGTGAGTAGTTTGTTATATTTTCAATAAGTAAATTAATGTTAAAAAATAAATTTTTTAATATTAAATTGTTTGATTTGATACCAACGCTAAGCCCAAATTAAATAAACTTCATAATTGACTTCTTCCATTAAGTTTTTGGCACAGTCCACAGCATTACTTAGCACAGCCTGAAGCCCAACCAAAATTACCCTCAGTTTCTTTAAGAGCAGAAGATCATGCTTGTTCCTCTGAAACATCTTCGCCAGTTCATCCTGAGGAGCAAACCTATCAAAGAGAAGTTGTAGGCCTGAATAGAGAAATGCACCCCCGACTGCTTAGAGCTAAGTTGCTCCGATACGGCAATTTAGGTGTTGTACCCATGTCAGACACGACCCTAGTATGGGTGTGGGTAAGGGATACGTACCGGATTTGGTCAAACAATTTTAGGTACTCTTTGACAGTGACGGACGGAAATTTCGAGACGAGATACAATTTAATTCACGAAATCAAAACCAAAACTAGGGCGAATTTAAAGAAAATATCATACCTTATCCAGAAAATCAATTCTTTACTTATCTACAACTTGAAAATAAAAAAGAAATCCATTATACACAAGTATTCCACCAAATTCTTCGTAATTTAGATATATTTTTATTTTTTTGAATTATTTTTAACTGTATGCCCGAATCTTAGAATTTACATTTCGAACAATCCGATCTCTAGATCCGCAGCCGTGTCCGAGCAACTTAGGATTAGAGATATCCTTTCGAAAGCTGCAAAACGATACGAGGTATGACAAAATGGTCAACAATTTGGAAAAGATTGTCTCTCTTTTACAAATAGTCTCTACTAAGAGCTTTATTCCCTGCCCTCGGTCTCCCTCCCTCTGCTTTTGCAAGTGCTGACAAAGGAATTACTTGTAATGGTATAATTGTTAGCCTTATAACACACATGCATACAAATATTAATATATAATTAATAAAGTAACGTTCCCACGAGAACTGTCCATTAACTAATAACCAAATTAAAGTATACTCCATTATATAGTAAGAAAAGAAATCAATTTAACTGGCTTATTTAAACCTCTAAAAGTATTACAAAATAAATAATCTGTCTCAGTTTTAATGAATGTAATAGATAAGCAATTCCATAATTATGGGGTACACTTGACAATCCTGTTATACTACTATATTCGCATGAATAAACAAATTTACCTATATAGTTTATTGTATTCATAGAAATCTTCAATTTTTACTCTCCTATTCAAATTATTCCAGGCCCTATATGCCTATGGGATAAGATATAAAATGAATGCATTAATGAGTTCCATGTAGTAATTGGCTAAGTAAGGCAAATAAGTGTATTTCAATCCAAATTTATTTACTGTCAGGAATCAACTGGGACATACAGCTTTTCTTGAGACAAAACGGGGCTAACCAAACTTCTTATGGGCATTTTCCTCTATAGCTTTGCCCTAGCCTTTATAAATTGAAGACAATTGCTTCCATTTGTTGGCACGAATAAACTACATATTCAAGAAGGTAGAAGATGATATAACTTAGTGTACACAACATATATTAGTAGGGTCAGTTTAGTCATTACACTAGGTTAGTTATTATGTTTTAGCTTTTCTGTTATTAAGTTAGTTATGATGTAATAGTTAGTTAATTAGTTAATTAAGCTAGTTTAACTATTATATAAATAGACCACTAACTATGTATCAAAGATAAGTTGATTAATAATGAAAGAAGAATATACTATCTTCCTCTTCATCTGTTTCTATTTTCCTCTCTGCTAATTTCTCTCCTCTTCCTCCATTGATGAATGCATGTTCTTTCTCTACTGTTACATTGATTCATCACACAATAATTGCATGGTATCAGAGTTTTTGAGCATTGTTTAACTGCTCAAAGAAAACGATTCTTGAATTACCCAAATTTTGTTTCTGAATTTTTTTTGAAGCTGGTCAACAATGACGAATAAAAATGGTGTCACACCCGATGGTACTCAAAACACACATGCAACAGCTGCATCGCAGGGAATAGTGGGAAATCTAATCCATGGTATCGATTATAATCACCCTTTGTTTATGTCACCAGCGGATGTCAGTGGTATTCAGATTATCTCTTTTCAGTTAACAGGAATTGAGAATTATTCAATGTGGTATCGATCAATGAGAGTGGCTCTGTTGGTAAGAAACAAATTGGAGCTAGTTGATGGGTCTTGTTCTAAAGAAAAATTCCCAGAGTGCAATTGGAATCACTGAGAAAGAGTGAATGCAATAGTTTTGTCTTGGATCTTGAATTCTGTTTCGAATGGATTACTTGGGGGTATAATGTATGCTTCAAGCACTCAAGCAGTGTGGAACGATTTGCATGAGAGGTTTAATAAAGTAGATGGGTCAAGATCATTCAGTTTACACAAGGAAATTGCTACATAGACCCAAGGGACAACATCTGTTTCTGTGTATTTTTCAAAGCTCAAAGACTTGTGGGAAGAATTTGAAGCTCTCGTCCCTGCTTCTTCTTGTGAATGTGCAAGGTCAAGGAAATTTGTGGTGCATTTGCAGAAATTGAAATTATTTCAATTCTTGATGGGCTTGAATGAATCATATAGTCAAGCAAGAAGTCAAATACTGATGATGAGTCCTACTCCATCTGTAAATCAAGCTTATGGGCTAATAATTAGTGAGGAAGGACAAAGATCTGTGGCTGCAACTACAGGTCTACTTGGTGCTAATCCAGCAATGGCTGCCAACCATTATGATGTGGCTATGTATACTAGAACTTATGGAGGAAACCAGAAGTTTAGAAAGAATTACAATCTACAATGTGAGTTCTGCAAAATGAAGGGACATAGCAAAGAGAATTGCTATAAAATTGTGGGGTATTCTAATGAATTCAAGAATAGAAAGAAAGGTGGAGCTAATGTCAGTAGTACAACTTGTAATGTGATGGCTGAAAACAATGGACAATTCAGAAATGCTGGAATAAATGTTGCTCAGATAAGTCAAGCTCAAACAGTTAATCAAGGATTGAAATATAGTAACTCTGAGATGGGACATGAAGTGGCTTCTGCTCAATTAAGTGTATAGGGTTTGCCACCTAGAACAACCTGCACTTTCTCTAAGGAGCAGTACGAGCAAATTTTGCAAATCTTGAACAATACTAATACTGTTAGAATGAATGAGTCTGAAAACTCTACTGCCAATGCAGCAGGTATTGAACTTGCCTGCTCAGCTTCTGCCAGTTCACAAGAATGGATAATTGATACTGGTGCTACAAACCATATGGTTGCTGATATAAATCTTTTGAATAAGAAATCAGTTAAACAGCTAGATTGTTCAAAGAAAGTGTTCCTGCCTAATGGAAACATAACTCATGCGGCACATAGTGGTTCTAGCAACATTAGTAATAGTATTACTATATCTAATGTGTTTCATATACCTCAGTTCAAATACAATTTGCTATCTGTTTCTAAAGTCACTAAGGAGTTAATGTGCTCAGTTGCATTCTTTCCTGATTTTTGTATCTTTCAGGATCTCTTCAATGGGAAGGTGAGAGCGATTGATAGAGAGGACAGTGGATTGTATATTCTAAGTGGAAACCTACATACAGTGGATTCAAGTGCAGAAGTTTCATGTGCTGCAAGTGATTCTCATTCTCCAGTAATAGTTGAATCAAATCTGATAAAGACATAGATCTTTGGCATAGAAGATGTGGTCATATTTCTGTTTCAGTACTTAAGATAATATTGTCTTCTATAAAGACCGAAAAATAGCAAAAAAGATAGAGAATTGTACTGTGTGTCCTTGTGCAAAACAAACAAGGTTGCCATTTCCTATTAGAAATACAAAGTCCAATGTTTGTTTTGAACTAGTTCATCTTGATCTGTGGGGGTCTTATAAGGTTCCAACATTTGATGGTAATAAATATTTTCTAACAATTGTGGATGGCTACACTAGATTTACATGGATATTTCTGTTAAAGTTAAAGTCAGATGTTAGCACAATTCTACAAAATTTCATGTTATTAGTCAAAAATCAGTTTGGAAAGTCAATAAAAGTAGTCAGATCTGATAATGGTACTGAGTTTGTAAATTCAGTGTGTGAAAACTTATTTACCAAGTTAGGGGTGATTCATCAAAAATCCAGTGCATACACTCCTCAGCAAAATGGAGTGGCTGAGAGGAAGCACAAACACATTTTAGAAGTTACAAGAGCCATTAGGTTTCGGGCAAATATACCTATCAAATTCTGGGGACAATGTGTATTAAGTGCAGTTTATCTAATTAACAGAATGCCAAGCTCAGTTATAGAAAATCAAACCCCATATGAAAGGCTACTTGGTAAGAGACCAAACATAAGTCATTTGAGAGTACTGGGATGTTTGGCCTATGTCAAGATGGTTCAAGAACAAGATAAAATGAAGTCTAGAGTAAGATTGATAGTGCATATGGTCTATGCTACAGAACAAAAAGGTTATTTATTATATGATATAGAAAACAAGTATTTTTTGATAAGCAGAGAAGTCAGTTTCAAAGAAGATATATTCCCATTTAGGGAAAATGCTGAAAAGTACACTACTACAACTATCTTTACTCATGATAACAGGCTTCAAGTACTATTTTCTGAATCAACTCAAAGTCAAGTACAAACTGATCAGGAAATGACTGGCCTAGATGAATATCACAATTCTGTGATACTTGGTTCAGTTGATCAAACAAATGAAGACAACACAAGAACTCAGAGTCATCAAGAAGAATCAAATAGTTCAGAACACAGAATTGATAATCAACAAACATGTATGATTCCCACTACTCAAACTATTCCTAGCAGCTCTACAACTCAAACAGAAATCAGAAAATCTCAAAGAGATAAAAGGCCTCCTCTTTGGCTTCAAGACTTTGTCTCACTCAATATTAATCAAGACACTCCTTATGCTTTAAACAAGTACATTAAATATGAAAATATATCACCCAAGTATAGAGCTTTTACCTCTGCTATATCTACAGTCATAGAACCTAAATCATATGCAGGAGCTGTTAAAGATCAAAGGTGGATAGAGGCAATGAAAGCTGAAATTAAAGCCTTGCAAGATAATCATACCTGGGATATTGTAAATCTACCAGAAGGAAAGCATACAATAGGATGCAAATGGATATATAAGATTAAGTACAAATCTACAGGGGAGGTTGAAAGATTCAAAGCCAGACTAGTGGCTAAAGGATTCAGTCAACAAGAAGGGATTGATTACCAAGAAACATTCAGTCCAGCTGTGAAAATGAAGACAGTTAGAACTGTATTAGCTATTGCAGCTCAAAAACAATGGTATATACATCAAATGGATGTATATAATGCATTCCTTCAAGGGGATCTTAATGATGAAATCTATATGCAAATACCACAGGGCTTTAACAGTCAGGGGGAGAAATCAGTATGTCGACTAGTTAAATCCCTTAATGGTCTAAAGCAAGCTCCAAGGCAATGGAATGCAAAATTAACTGAAGCTCTACTGAGTCATTCATTCCAACAAAGCAAACATGATCATTCTTTGTTCTTCAAAAGAACTTCTGAGGGCACAACCATTGTACTAGTGTATGCAGATGATATGCTCATTACAGAAGATAGTCTTAAACTGATACAGAAGACCAAAACAGCATTACAAAGTGCCTTCAAAATGAAATACTTAGGTGAGCTAAAATATTTCTTAGGTATTGAATTTGTTAGGTCTAAACAAGGTATTTTGATGCATCAAAGAAAGTATGCTCTAGAAATCATATCTGAAACCGGTCTAGGAGCTGCTAAACCAGTTATCACTCCTATGGATTACAACATGAAGCTTAGAACAAAGGAATATGATGACCATATCAAGACAAACAACACAGAAGTCAGAATAGAAGACAAAGAACTGGAAGATCACACTGTCTATTAAAGATTGATAGGAAAACTGCTGTATATCACAATGACTCGACCTGACATTGCTTTCAGTGTCCAAACTCTCAGTCAATTCCTTCAACATCCCAAACAATCTCACATGGAGTCTGCACTCAGAATAGTAAGATATTTGAAGAAACAATCTGGTCAAGGTATTCTCCTGTCCAGCAGTACAAACAATGCAGTAGTGGGGTTCTGTGATGCTGATTGGGCTTCATGCCCTCATACAAGAAAATCAATCACAAGTTATTTGATTAAATTGGGAGATTCTCTAATATCTTGGAAGTCCAAGAAACAAACTACTATTTCAAGAAGTTCAGCAGAAGCTGAATATCGTAGCATTGCAATAACAGTTGCAGAGGTAATATGGATAGTTGGACTACTCAAAGAGATAGATTTTAAAATCAAATTGCTTGTTGAGATCTTCAGTGACAGCAAGGCAGCAATGCAGATTGCTGCAAACCCAGTGTATCATGAAAGAACCAAACATATTGAAATTGATTGTCACTTCATTAGGGAAAAGATATTACAAGGACTCGTTACAACCAAGTATATTCATACGAAGGATCAACCAACAGATATTTTAAAAGGTCTCAACAAAGTTCAACATGAATATCTTAATTCCAAGCTAGGAGTTTATAATATTTTTGCACTACCTAGCTTGAGGGGAGCGTAGAAGATGATATAACTTAGTGTACACAATATATATTAGTAGGGTCAGTTTAGTCATTACACTAGGTTAGTTATTATGTTTCACCTTTTTTGTTATTAAGTTAGTTATGATGTAATAGTTAGTTAATTAAGCTAGTTTAACTATTATATAAATAGACCACTAATTATGTATCAAAGTTAAATTGATTAATAATGAAAGAAGAATATATTATCTTCCTCTTCATCTGTTTCTATTTTCCTCTCTGCTAATTTCTCTCCTCTTCCTCCATTGATGAATGCATGTTCTTTCTCTACTGTTACATTGATTCATCACATAATAATTACAAAGAACCTGCAAACAAAAATGAATCGACTTAGTATACATACATAGGAGTTAGGAGGTCCCACATTAAATTTTGAAGAATTAAAACAAACACATAATTTGCCGGATCAATGTATTTGTTTCACTAGTCAAATAGTTCATTCACATGTTAGTACACGAATTAAACTATAAATTTTACCGTCTATGATCATACCTTGTTATTGAGATTCGTTCCAAGTGTTCCAGAGAGGAATCTTTACAAGATCTTCACAAGAACTCTTTATAATTTTGTGAGACAAGAAAGAGATTTTTCCATTGAAGGAGGAGAGAAATCGAATTCTCACGCATACTCCTCTTTTTATTGAACAGATAAATAATTTAGGGAGTCCTAATCGTTGTGTCTCTTCTTTTATTTTAAGACAAAATTGGTATTCCTACCCGCGCATTATGCGAAAAATATAAAATATTATTTTTTATAAAAAATAATATTTTAAAAAATTGATAGATACAAAGGAACGTGCAAATGCTATTATTTTATCAACATATAAGTGCATTGAATATTCTTACATTCAAGTCATGAAGAAAAAAACTTATCCATTCTCAAGATAGACACCAAAAGCACTGTACATAATACAAAATTGCCCTGAAAAAAAATGTGTTATATATCTCATTATTAATATATCTAACTATCTATTAGAAAACTGCTAGTGATGAAAGGAGCTATCCACACCTAAGACTTATTTGTCAAGACCAACACAACTTTTCTTAGACTAACCACAATCATGCAAAAACACCAAAATCTTACTTCATAAAGTTAAAAATGTCTTTGAACCTAAGTACAAAACCAACAATAGCAAAATAGTGCAATTTAAGTGAATCAAAATTATTCGATAAATGTGAACCTCATATTTCTCCTTATATTTTAAGCTAGCTTGACATGCTTTAGTTATATTGCAAATTTTAGACGTGGAACAATTCTTTCTTATTTCAAACATACCTATCTAAACATACAAGCTTATTGACTTAACTTACTTTGTCACCTAAAAAGTGTTACTTCTAACTCCCTCATCTTAGAGTTCTCGTTAGAGCAGAAGTAAGGCACGAAGAGAGACGGTCTATGGCTATATTTCTCAAATAAAGAGAGTAACAACTTCATTCTTAGCTCAACAAACAATTACCTCAACAATTCTAAATTTTTGACAAAGGAATTCAAGTTGCTTTTACTTTAACATGGGCCATTTTCATGATGTCATAACTATATATAACAAAATAAAGAAAACAAAACATGCTTCTATAAAAGAAACATGTTATATTCTGTATGATTGTTCACAATAGCGTGAGAAAAAATATGAGCAAATACTTACACATATATGGTACAAACATGCAAATATAATAAAGGGTAAAACCACAGCTTTTGCAAGATATTAGTTATAAACTATACCCCACAGACATACAAATATGTAGTGAAACTGCAATAGATAAATTGAGATGCCAAAAACATTTCAAGTTACATTATATCCAATAGATTAAAACTTCCCAACCCAAATTACAACAACATAAAAATTGATATCTCTTAGATATATTTTTCCTTTAGAAAAGATAAATTGAACTTTTCAATGGCAATGACGTTGAGTTATGAAAGAGAGAAGAAAACCCCCGAGCAAGAAGAAGATGAATTATGACCTTATGGGGGCTGAACCGCTTGGCACAAATTATGAAAAAATTGGAAAATCATTGGCATATTTTGTGAAAAAGAATAATAAAAAACATATGTTTGAATCTGGGAAAAACTCTGATTTTTCCCGCGAGCACAAATGCAATAAAAATATTTTTGACCCAAACCAAATATTGCTTGACCGAAGATTATGCAAATACTAATTTTTTTTTTGAATTGGCATCTTAATCAAAAAGATTTATCAAATATGATTGGGAGAATAATTTTATTTGTCAGGTTTATAAAAAGCTGTCAAAACAAAATTTTGGAGGAAGTACTATTTTTTTAATTGGCAGGTTTAATTTTTATTAATTATTTTGTCTGTATTGGGAGAAAACATGGGTGCTTTGTTCTAGTTAAAAAAAAGAATTTAACCAATTTTATTGGAGATTTATTTTCAAAATTAAAATTTGACATGTTATTGTGATAACCTTATATCATGATATACTAATTCTTTTTGTTGGCATGTTAATAAACAAAACTGCCAAACAAAATTGGGAGAAAGTTGGTAGGTTAATCAAAAAAACTGCCAAACAAAATTGGGAGGAAGTACTAATTTTTTTTTTTTGAATTGAGAAGTTTAATTTCTATTAATTCGTCTGAATTGGGAGACAAATGTGAGAGCTTTGTTATATTTTAGAGCATACTTACTCTTATGTTTGAGAAAATGCTCTCTAACCACTCTCCCACAATACAACTTGTTCAAACATGAATCCTGTTTACACCTCATCACCACCACCTCCTCACCATTCCACCACCGCCAGTGGCGGCTCCATGAACATTGAACCCCCTGATTCCCCAACGCAAACCACTACTCCAAACCACCCATCCTACCCTAGCACGCTGATCTCCAACAATGCGGCACCACCTTCTCTTCATCAACCTTACTCCCCAACTCCAACCCTCGATCTCTCCGATGAAACTGAGGCACCTACAGATCCCTCCATATTTATTCAACTCTCACCAGAAGAGAAAAACCACTCTACGCTCCATGGAAATATGCAGTTATCATCAAGGTTTTTTGCCGCAAAGTGGCACATCAACTCCTTCGCCTGAAAATCTACGCACAATGAAAAACTACTGAAAATCTTCCTTTAATCGATTTAGGATCTTATTTATTCCTAATTAAATTCCAAAAGGAAGAAAATAAGCTTCGTGCTTTACATGATGGCCCTTGGTTTATTTTAAATTATTTTCTTTCAGTACGTCAATGGGAGCCGAAATTCATGGTTTCAGAAACAAAATAGCATACTCAGCAATTTGGTTGCGCCTCCCCGAACTACCTACAGAATTTTACGTCCTTCAAATTCTAAAAAAACTGAATAATAAAATTAGAAAACTACTTACAGTTGATACCTGCACATCTACAACAACCAGAGGAAGATATGCCCGACTCTGTGTTGAGGTGCCATTGGATCAACCATTAAAAACCCACATCTTTATCGGTAACCAATAGAAAATCATCATTTACGAAGGATTAAACATGCTCTGTACAAACTGTCGTCGAACTGTCCATAACCCCAGAGTCTGTACTCACCACCCCTCAGCACACTCTCCCCCACACTCACCTCCATCCAAACAATCCCAACCCCTATACTATACTGCCAACCCTTCCTCCAGTATAAACTCCCCACCAAATGAGGAGTGGAAAATCGTTCAATTTCCAAGAAATTCCATGCAAAAACCACATGTCGCCCGACCAACATCCCCTCAGTTGTTGGCAGATCCTTCGCCGCCACCTTCAGAGCCACAAGGGACCCACGTGGCAGTAACATGTATGTAAAAAAATCCTAATGCATTACCTTTTACTAATCTCTCAATTAATGCTATTAAAACTGACCATGCCAAAGTTAATAACTACGTTTCATCACCACACACTAAACATACTAATCAATTTGATTATTTATCTAATAATAAAATGACCCTTTCCGATAATAAAATTAGCAAATTAAGTACTAACCAATCACCGACCAATACTAAACTAACCCCTATACTCTCAACCAAAATCCTACCCAAATCATCTGTCCAAAAAGCCCACTCAGACAAAACCCCACTTTCCACACCTTCTTTACCCCATGCAAACAACCTAGAGAGACACGTTACCCTACATGACACGATACAACCTTCAACACACTCACTCCAGTCCCACTCAGCAAACCTAACACCAATTACTGACACAATCTTCTCCATTACCAATGACGGCTTACCTCCTCCACCAAGCCAACAACCTACGTCTCCCATGCAAACACCAAATGATGAATTCCCAAACCCCAACAATACAAAAAATTTGCCTATATCCCAAAGACCAAATGATGAATCCCAAACCCCAACAATACACAAAATCTACCTATATCACATACAAAGACTCCAACCCTTCACTCCCCACCGGCTTCTTGCACCACTAACATCCCTTCCTCTACACAACAATCATCAAAACTTTTACACACCACAGTGCCTCATTCCCAAACTTCTTCTAATAACCAAGATGTTCCCAAACCCATTCACTCACCTTCACAGAAGAACAAATACCCACAACATGCATAATATTCACTACCTCACTAATCAACAAACCCCATACTCTCTTTCTCCTCCACAACTCCTAGTGGAACCTAACACCACAATATCCACTTCTCAAACACCCCATGTAACAACAACTCCAACCTCTTGGTTAGAGGTATGACTATAGAATCATGCGCTTACTTTCACCATGGAGGTAAACAACCAAGAAGTCACAATACTCATCAACAATCCGAGGGACCTTGCACAAATCATCACGGAGGGGATGAGCCTAGGGACAGACATCTATGGCAGGTACCAGTGGTTTATGATGCAAGCCCTTTATCTTACACTCTACCAACCCCTTCATCTACCAACACCAACATGGGACACCACACATCTCTACCCCAATCTCATTCAAATTCCCTTTTACCCGCCAATCACACAAACTCCTTCAACCCCTTGAATACAACCATACACCCTTCCCAACCCATACTCACCAGTGTTGGAACCCTTGACACCTCCACTCCCCTCACCACCATAGTCCCCACCCACCCTTCTCAATCCAGCTGCACAAAGCAATGCATTTTAACAAGAACTCGCAGCAGTAGTGGCCTACAAGAGGGAGACACACCCACTTAATGCTTGGCTCAATGGAATCAAAGTCTTTGTCCAAAAGGAGGAATACGAAATAAAAATCCACATTCGATGCTCTCCAAATCTCATAACAAGCTCCCTTCGCATAAGGCCTACCACAAATCCATAGGTGGGAAAATATGCAATTCTACTACTTCCGACACTTCGTCTACGCCCGGGGGAGCATAACACCACGTGGGAGAACACACAGAATAACCAACTGCTCACCCCATCCAATAATAATATGAATTTAATCATCTAGAAATGTAGAGGATCTCAATCAATGAATTCTGTCGTAATTTCCGCTCCCTCCTTGATTACCATCGCCCTTCTCTAGTCGTGCTTCTGGAAACACACCGTGTCGATCATCAAAATCTGAAGGAGGATTTTAACTTCACGGGCATGGCTGAGGTGGCTGCCATAGGCCAATCGGGGGGGGNGGGTTTTTTTGTCCGCCGGGGGGGGGGGGGGGGGTCCCCCAGGCCCAACTGGGGGGGGGGGGGGGATATTGTGATATTATGGGATTGTGACACACTTATAGTGGAACCAGTGGCCACCACACATCAAGAAATCCATTGCCACATCCAGGTACATCCTCACCCTCTTAAGTGGTTATTTACTGCAATATATGCTAGCACTGACCTAAACAATAAACAACTTTTGTGGAATAATCTTATGTGTCTATATGATAATTATAAAGGTCCATGTCTTATAGGTAGCGATTTTAATGAAATAACTCACTCTTCCAATACATTTGGAGGACGAATGATAAATAATTCACGATCCCACAGATTTTTAGATTGTATAAATTATTGTCGCCTAAGTGATCTAGGCTACAAAAGTAGCCGATACACTTGGACAAACGGTCGTTCCAATTAACACAATATTCTAGAACGTATTGATCGGTTCATCGCAAATTATGACTGGATAAGTCATTACCCTTACGCCCTTGTCACCCAGCTCCCTTGTACACATTCCGACCATTGTCTCTTTTATTACAATTAAAACATTGTCCTCTAGCTAGGAAAAAACAAATTTGATTCGAAACAATTTGGGCTGCACACCCTACCCTCCCCGCTTTAGTTAAACAAGCCCGACAAGAACATACCCAACTACTCCCAGCAAATGAACACTTTACAGAAGTGGTCCAAGAATGGAATAAATCTACTTTTTGCAATATCTTCAAATGCAAGAAACCAATCTTGGCTCGATTAGGCGGTATTGAGTCCTCTGTAAACTATCCTACAAGCACTTTCATAAAGAAATTGGAAAATAAATTACTAACTAATTTCAAGCTCCTCCTTAAGCTAGAGGAGGATTTCTGGAAACTAAAATCACGTATCAACTGGTTAAACAATGGGGATGCAAACACCAATTTTTTTCATCTATCCACCTTAACTCGTAGACGACACAATCGTATCACTGCCCTCCAAGATCAAGGAGGCAACTGGCTTACTGACCCACATCTCATCAAAAACAATATTACAAAGTACTACCAAGCACTCTTCACTACACAGTCAACACGTTCCAGTAGATACACCTCAATACACCCCTCCAATATTCTAACTCAGGCAGAACAAAATTATCTGGATAGTCCCCTACAAGACCATGAGATCCTAAGTGCCATTCACTCTTTTAAACCATTAAAGGCTCCTGGCCTGGATGAGCTACACCCCTATTTTTACAAAATATATTGGAACACTATTGGCAACTCGTTTAAACACTTCTGTCACAAATTTTTTCTTGATCATAAGATAGACCCTACCATTAACACCACTCTTTTGTGCCTAATCCCTAAAAATAAACACGCTTCTTCCATATCCCAATTTTGACCCATCAGCCTTTGCAATACTATGTATAAAGTTATTACAAAAATTATCGTAACTAGGCTCAAACCAATCCTAGAACATATTATCAATCCCACTCAATCTAGCTTCTAGAACAATCGACAAGCTACAAATAATGCAATTACTGTCCAGGAATTAATCTCCCGCTTTCAAAAAATGAAGGGCAAAACTTCTTATATTCTCCTTAAGTTAGATCTTGAGAAAGCATCCGATAAACTAGAATGGTCTTTCATGCGTCATACTCTAGTTGCTCTAAATTTCCCTCTTAATTTTATTCAACTTATTATGTCCTGTATAACAACCACATCAACATCAGTCCTTATTAATGGAAGCCCTACTGAATATTTTAATTCAACTCGAGGCATTCGCTGGGAGACCCACTATCGCCATATTTATTTATCCTTTTTCTTGAAATGCTCTCCCGCACAATAAACACAGCAGTCGACTATCGTACTTGGCAACCGATCACCCTAGCCAAAAGGGGACCCCTTCTGTCCCACTTATTTTTTGCTGATAATATTATTCTAACTGCAAAAATTACTCCTACTACTTGTAACTCAATCATAGACACTATTCATTATTTTACAACCCACTCGGGTCAAACTATAAAACTTCCACAAATCAAAAATTTTCTTTTCAAAAAATTGCTCACCTAACACCAAAACATCCATACTCCACCTCTTCCATATGAACGAAGGAAAAACTTTTGGAAGATACTTAGGGTTCCCCATCTTTATTAAAAAAAACCTCAAAAACTGATTTCTAATTTCTCCTGGATAACTGTAAAAACAAACTAGCTGGATGGAAAAAAAAATTCTTATCAAAAGCGAGACGTACTACCCTCATTAGATTCACCCTTAACCATCCACCAAATCACCTAATGCAATATATCACCCTCCCAAACTACATCCTCACTCATCTCACTCGCTATCAAAGGAACTTTTTATGGGGAACAACTCCCCAAAAGAAAAACTTACATTTCATCAAATGGAATATAACCCAACCTTTAGACCAAGGAGGCCTCGGCATACAACACCTTGCCACCAAAAATAAATCATTGCACACAAGCCTTGCCTGGCAAATTTTCCAAAATCCAAACCAATTGTGGGCACAACTACTTCTCACTACATATATCCGACCCACACAAATGCCCAAGCCCATGTGATAGAAACTAAGCATCCACCATACTGTATAGAGAACCCCGTCATCTATCAGTTCCCACCGTAAGCAACAGACTGTAAAACCAAACCATATAGGAAACCAGGTTCCCTATTTGTTCCCACAGTAAATCGGCAGTAAATGAAGAACACATGATTTTTACGTGGAAAATCCCTACTCAAGGGGATAATAACCACGACCTACACTGGTAGGACTTCAACCTCACTAACTTGTAATACACCTATTACAAGTGACTTTGCAATGACTCTATTACAAAGACTTCAACCTCACTAACTTGTAGTATACCTATTACAAGCCACTTTGCAACACACTTATTGCAAAGAATTCAACCTATGACTAACTCTAGTCACAACACAAACTCAAATGTTTATGATTTACAATAGATCTTCTACATAAACGCTTCTAAGTAAGCTGGGTAGAAGTTACAAATGAAGAACAAATAACAAAGACTCAACAAAACTAAGGACTTAAGATATCTTCAGTCTTTGCACCTAGTCCTTGGTTATGTTGTTCTTCGTTCTTGATGCCCTTGAGAATCACTTGCAAGATTGACACACACTTGAGAGAATTCTTGATGAGTTCTTGAATGTGCAAGTGATTTGTTTTAGCTTTGCTTGATGTTAATATCTCATTTGTGACATTACTTGGATGATGTAAGAAAGCTAGGTAAAGAGCATTCCCCATAAAGTTGACTGATGCACTGTAGCATGTGCAGGCAACAACTTTACAACTGTGAAGAGTTGACTTGTACGGTCACCTCGGGAACTGGTAGGAACCTGTTCCCTCAGCTGTTCCTTCGACTCTGAAGAGTTGAGCCATATCCCAAACTAGATCCCAACCTGAAACCTTGTGATCTTAAGGTCTTGAGAATGTTTAAAGCTGTAGAGTTGACTATACAACGACCGAGAAAACTGATCCATATCTGTTCCCTCTATTGTTCCCTTATCTGATTTCGTTGAGAATTGAACCAAGCATCTGACTGGTTACTCTGAACGCAAGAGAACTAATTGTATCAGGTTCCTTATTTGGTTCTCTCATGAAGTTTGTAAAATCATCAAAACAAAAGAGGTATAACTTAACAATTTCCCCTTTTTGATGATGACAGACTTAGAGTTGATATTCCCCTTGAGAACTAGATCTCCAAATTGTTCCCCATGCGAGTCAGCCATATTCTCCATGAGAACCAGACCAAAGGAACTGATCACAACTGGTTCTTCAAGATTGTTTGGCAAATCATCAAAACACAAAATAACATAACTTATCAATTTCCCCCTTTTTGATGATGACAAACCCAAAATTAATTTTCCCCTTGAAAACCAGATTCCTCACATGTTTCCCTGCGAATAAGCTATATCAACATGTTATCAGCAACGTTCAACGTTCCCCCTGCGAAGCATAGCTATACACAACAAAACATATCAATTCGATTCTGTTCCTCCCCCATGTTGACACCTATATAACTTCCCCCTTTTGGCATCATTGAAAAGAATAATAGAAGAAGCACAACCAAAAAGAAGTTCAGTAACATTAACGCATGCCACTTGGGCAACACAACATAAACAATAACAAGAATAACAAGTGAGTGTCATTGCACAAAATAGAGTGATTGCCCATAGTAGAGTAATTATAATAAAAGCACAGTAATGTAAACAACACATATTATGACAATTTAAACAACTAAAGTACCAATGTCATCAAACATAGGGATAAAAAGAAGATAGGAATTCAAGGGAATTTGGAAGGAGTGAAAAACATGGATCACTGGGCAGCAGGAAAAAGTAAGGGGCTAAGGCCTTGATGAGCTTGTCCATTCGTTCATTCACAACCCTTTGATCAATGATCATATGCTCTCTTAGATCCTCCACCTATTTCCTCAATATTTCATTCTCACCCTTCAACTTAGCATTCTATTCTGCTAAGGGTCCACGGGGACCTGGTTCTCTACCTATATGAGCAGGCTAAACCATCAACCAGACCACCAAAAATCTCCCAAGCTTCTCCTCATCAAGAACAAACTCATTTCCATGCACATATAGCATCAGAGTATCACATACAACATAGAAATGTTTACTTATTCTTCATAAATGTTAGGACTTAGAGGAACAAAGAGGTGAATCTATTTTTTTTTTTTTGGAAATCAACAATGTTAAGAAGTTCCTCCATTTTCAGCAATATCAGAGTTAACACTCTGCCTAACATCATGTTCTGAGACTTCAGAGTCTTCTACCTCTCCAAACCCGATAAGTCAACCTTTTGCTTATGAAGGAACCAGGTTCCTCACTCACACTACCCTTTCTTTCCCTGAGCAGCCATGTCTCCCTCTTCTTCTTCTCAATCTGTTCACCCTTATCATCTGCTGCATCTTTCTCACCCAACTTTCTTTTCTCAATTTGTTTTAGTTAAAGTCCCATCAAAATCTACCAAAGACTTCTTGGGTTTTGATTCAGATGGAGTTAGGATTTTGGGAGGTGACAGAGTTGGGTTCACTTTTGGCATATTTTGAGAGAAGGATTCCTTTTTAGATAAGGTTGATTTAATTTTGAACAAAAAAATCGGTTTTGGTTGGGTGTGAGAGAAAGAAATGGTTTTTCGGGACAACAGGTCAGTTCAGAAAAGCTTTAACATTTGGACTTCAAAAATTTGGAGAGAGATGGGAATAAATTAATGACATTACACTTCAGCAGTTTAAAAAGGCATATAAGTATTGAAGAGACTACTAACCTGAGTCACAAGAACCAGGTTCCTTGACGGTTTTTGAAGATTTGAGCAAAAACTCCTAGAAGGGCAATGTCACTCTTACTTGTTTTGTCCTGAAAATGCCATGTATGTATACCAGTAACAATATAGATTTGAGTTAGATGTTCCCAAAAAACACTTTTTTGCATTGTACCTTTCCTTCATAACATAGCCAATCATTGAGGGACTAGGTCCTTAGTTAAGCTTGATCAGCCCCAACTCCAGACGATTTCTTTCAAAGTGTTCACTGCTCAGCACCTTGGTGAAGATGTCTGCTACCTGGTCCTCCTTCTTCTAGAACTTCATATAAATCAGAAACGTTTCAACATTATACCTCAAAAAGTGATGTCGCACATCAATGTGCTTTAACCTCTTGTGTCGTACTGAGTTCAAGTTGTAAATCCACCAAAGTCTTCAAGATGTTGCTTGATCTGTAGTAGTTGAGAACAACAAGAAGCAGCAACTACAGATTCAACTTCAACAGTAGAAAGAGCCACACAGTTTGATTCTTTGCACCCCATGAGATCAAGTATGACCCGAGAAAATGTGTCGTTCCAGATGCGCTCTTTCCACCCACCAGATATTCAGCATAATCAGCATCAACATATCCAACCAAGTCAAAAGTATCTCCTAAAAAAATAGATGAGGACCTGGTCCTGCGTTCCCTTAGGATACCTCAAAATTTCCTTAGCAGCCTTCAAGTGAGTGTCTTTTGGGCCAGGTTCCTATCAGTGTTCTATCTGAAGGCCTAGGAACCAGGTGCCACACTTGGTTCCTCTCAGCTGATGGATTTCTTCTTTCATAGCAGCTATCCAATTAGCATTTTTCAATGCTTCCTTGATTTTCTTGGGCTCTATTTGAGAAATAAAGGATAAGAAGGCAAATGAGTTTCTTGTCTTTGATCTGGTTTGAATTTCTCTTTCCTTTTCTACTTGGCACCCTCATAGGTCCACATAGATCCATATGGAGGAGATCAAGTGGCCTTGAGATGCTAACTTCCTTTTTGTGCTTGAAAGAGGATCTGACTTGCTTTCTTTTTCACATGCATCACACACAATATGATCCTTGAAGCTTGACTTGGACATACCACGAACCAGGTCCTTCTTGACCAATTTGTTCAGCAGCATGAAACTTGCATGACCCAACCTTCTGTGACATAGCTCAACATTATCATCAACAACACTCAGACATCTAAGATCCCCATTTTGCAAGGACTCAAAGTTGGCAACATAGATATTTTTGTATCTTTTGTCCACTAACATCACTTCACCAGTCACAAGATTTGTGACTGTGCATATTTTAGATACAAATTCCACTTTGTTACCCTTGTCACAGATTTGGGAAATACTCAACAAGCTATACTTCAACCCCTTCACGTAGTACGCATTTTCAACATAGAGGGAAAGAGACTTCTCAATATTTCTTACTCCCAGAATGTATCCCTTCTTGCCATTTCCAAAGGATACACTCCTTCCCTGCAGGGCCTTAAGTGAACGGAAATCATTTGTACTTCCGGTCATGTGCTTCGAGCAGCCGCTATCCATGTATCATTGTTGACTGCTCTCTTTCACTGTTCCCTGCACAAGGAAATCAAGGGTTAGACTTAGGAACCCAAACAAGTTTGGGTCCCTTGTAATAAGGAAAGGGGTGAATAAGGGATCTTTTGGTCCAAGCAGGCATTATACATTTTTGATGTGAAGGACCAGGTTCCCTAGCAGTAGTTACTTTTTCAGCAAAAACTTTGTTTTTCTGTTGAGACTGAATTCTGGCCTTACAATTTTCTTTAAAGTGCCCAGTGTTGCCACAGTGAGTGCAACGGCAACTTTCACGTACAGTAACGTACTTGCTATGAGGGTTGTAGGGAGTCTTTTCCCTTTGGAACCCGATTCCCTTCCTGTTTCCCCTATTGTTTGTGCGCAAGGCAGTGATAGCATCAGAGGACCAGGTCCACTTAAGTGATTTTTCAATATCACTCTTCACTCTTCCTAGTTCTTCCTGAAGTTGTTTATTTTTCTCAAACTCTGCACACAAACTAGATTTCACTGATCTTAACTCATTTTCAAGCTTAAGGTGTGCCTCACTTGCAACTTCATTTCCCTTTTGAGTGTTGTCCATCTATTATTTTGTTTGGTTTTTTAACAAGTTATTTTCTCTAGTTACTTCTTCCACTTCTTCCTTCAAGTCTACAATAGAAATTACCATATCATCCCTCTCTTGATCTATGTCACCAATTTCTTTTATTAAAGCATTTTTCTCATTAGTGAGGCTATGATAGGCATCAATCAACACATTAGCTAATGACATCAATTTTTTCTTAGAGTAGGTTTTCAAATTTCTTTGAACATCAAGAAAGCTTACCTCATCTTCCTCCTTATCCTCCTCATCATCATCATCATATTTGGCCATGAGTGCAAAGATTGACTCATATTATGAAGATTCATTGTCAGAAACCATCATAGATGTATCTCCTTGGTCATCTTCACCTTCAGATTCACTAAAGGAATTTCCCTAATCAGCCAGGGCTTGCTTCACCATGTTGTCAGCATTATCTCTTCTTTTGAACTTTCTATCAGGGACCTAGTTCCTCTTAGCCGCCTTTTCAGTGTTTGCTCTGTAATGATCCTGCTTATGAAGAGGATAGTCTTTAATAAAGTGTCCAGGCTTTCCACACTTATGACAACAATCATTCCCTTTGAAATTTCTGCTGGAACTTCCTTTCTTTGGAATTCCATCATTTTTTCGAATCATCTTTTAGAATCTTTGAGTGAGATACTCTATGTTGGATTCATCGCCACTTGAATCCTTGTTGGTAGCCTTGAGAACCAGGTTCTTCTCCTTCCCGGGCTCTATTCTTTCGATATCCTTCTTTCTCTTCATCTCATAAGTTTTGAGATTTCCAATAAGCTCGTCAATAGTCAGCTTCTACAGGTCTTTGGATTCAGTGATAGCATTAACCTTGCTTTCCCAGGAACCTGGTAGAACACTGAGTATCTTCCTGGCCAGCTTGTCGGTTGGTATGATTTCACCAAGTGAATAAAGCTCATTGATTATGGAGGTGAAGCGGGTATGCATCTCTTGAATGGACTCATCCTCTTTCATTTTAAAGAGTTCATACTCAGTTGTCAGCATATCTATTTTGGATTGCTTTACTTGAGTAGTCCCTTCGTGAGCCGTTTGAAGGGCTTCCCATATTTCCTTGGCAAATTCACATGCCGAGATGCGATTATACTCGCCTGGTCCAATGCCACACACAAGAATCTTCTTCGCCTTGAAGTTCTTCTCAACAACTTTTAGGTCAGCACCATTGTATTCTTTTCTTGTCTTTGGGATTTTTGTTCCCTCTCCAACAACCTTCATAGGGACAAAAGGACCATCAGAAATCACGTCCCAAAGCTCGGAGTCTTTATCCATAATGAAGTCATGCATTCTTGTTTTCCACCAACCATAGTATTGGCCATTGAATCTTGGGGGTCTATAGGTTGATTGTCCTTCCTCGAAGTTTGGTGGAGCAGCCTATGATAATGATCCTTTATAGGTGTTAAACTTTGAGAAAGAACCTGATCTGATACCAATTGATAGAAACTAAGCATCCACCAAACTGTATAGAGAACCCGGTACTCTATCAATTCCCACCGTAAGCAACAGGCTGTAAAACCAAACAGTATAGGAAACCAGGTTCCCTATTTGTTCCCACAGTAAATCGGCAGTAAATGAAGAACACATGATTTTTACATGGAACATCCCTACTCAAAGGGATAAAAACCACGACCTACACTGGTAGAATTTCAACTTCACTAACTTGCAATACATCTATTACAAGCCACTTTGTAATGACTCTATTACAAAGACTTCAACCTCACTAACTTGTAATACACATATTACAAGTCACTTTGCAATGAATCTATTGCAAAGACTTCAACCTCACTAACTTGTAGTACACCTATTACAAGCCAGTTTGCAACACACTTATTGCAAATACTTCAACCTATGACTAACTCTAGTCACAATACAAACTCAAATGTTTTTGATTTACAAAAGATCTTCTATAGAAATGCTTCTAAGTAAGCTGGGTAGAAGTTACAAATGAAGAACAAATAACAAAGACTCAACAAACCTAAGGACTTAAGATATCTTCAGTCTTTGCACTTGGTCCTTGATTATGTTGTTTTTCGTTCTTGATGTCCTTGAGAATCACTTGCAAGATTGACACACACTTGAGAGAATGCTTGATGAGTTCTTGAATGTGAAAGTGATTGTTTTACCTTTGCTTTATGTTAATATCTCATTTGTGACATCACTTGGATGCTGTAAGAAAGCTAGGTAAAGAGCATTCCCCATAAAGTTGACTGATGCACTGTTTCTGCATTATAGCATGTGCAGGCAACAACTTTACAGCTGTGAAGAGTTGACTTGTACGGTCACCTCGGGAACTGGTAGGAACCTGTTCCCTCAGCTGTTCATTCGAATCTGAAGAGTTGATCCATATCCCAAACTGGATCCCAACCTGAAACCTTGTGATCTTAAGGTCTTGAGAATGTTTAAAGCTGTAGAGCTGACTATACAATGTCCAAGGGAACTGATCCATATCTGTTCCCTCTGTTGTTCCCTTATCTGATTTCATTGAGAATTGAACCAGACATCTGACTGGTTACTCTGAACGCAAGAGAACTAATTCTATCAGGTTCCTTATTTGGTTCTCTCATGAAGTTTGTCAAATCATCAAAACAAAAGAGGCATAACTTAACACCATGCTTCATTTACTTGGCGAAATATCATACGTGGATGATCATACTGTCGTTTAGGTTATAAATGGAACATTACCAATGGTCATCACGTCAAATTTTGGACTGACCCTTGGATACAACAAAATTTGCTTCTTCGTTCCTGTATAGTGGGACCATTCCCACCCTATACAGAACACAAATTGGTGTCTGATTATTACTACAATCAGGAGTGGCATTTTGATAAACTACCTTTTCAGTTGCCACATGAACTGACGACCACCTTCAAGGATATCTATATACCTCTAAGCCACACCACCTATGATCAGATTTTCTGGAGTCTTACCCGGGATGGAATTTTCTCCGTCAAATCTAGTTACAAATCACTCACTCCTCCTACAAATTATCAACACTCTTACAAATAGATTTGGAAACTAAACATTCCACCAAAAATTTCCTTCTTCCTCTGGTTACTTTCACATAACCGTATCCCAACTGCTATGTATCTAACGCGCATAAGTATCCTACATTCCCCTATATGTGTCCAATGCCACATCGCACCTGAAACGACGACACGTATTTTTCTTGAATGCCCCAAAGCACTTAAACTGTGGGACAACCTCAAGTTAACCCTTCCACCCCAGTCTACTAGTCCAAATCACGTAGACAATATACAATGTCTCTACAGACTAATTCATACGCCTCTACCATGTACCCCCTATAAAAACCCTCCCACCATCCTCCTACCTTTTGCACTTTGGCACATATGGAATATATGGAACAAAACCACTCTGGAACGTAAATATATGCCTATTAATTTACCTTTACTAATCAATACGGCAGCTGAATACTATTTTCTAACTCACAACAAAAACATAAAATATCTCCCCACCCCTTTATACATCAAGTGGCATCCCCCCAAGGAAATCATTACAAACTAAATATAGATGGAGCTGCTTCTTCCACCCTCAAACGTTATGGTATAGGTGGGGTTTTCCGCGACCCACCGGGGAACTGGATCATGGGCTTTGCAGGTACATCACCCCCAACTACTAGTGTCCACACAGAACTCCATGCGCCTGAAAATTGATGTGCGTCACAAGTTCGCACCCATCGTCGTTGAGAGAGATGCCCAGGAGATCCTTGGTATGTTCACTAAGCAAAATAAGCATTATACTAACATTTTCCATGTTTGCAGGTTGTTACTCCTACAACTGGGTAGGCCTTCTATCCATCATATCTACAGGGAGCAAAACAATGTAGCAGATAGTTTAGCTAAATATGGAGCCATGCATGCAGTGGGGAACCACTGCTCCTTTGTCTAGCCATTTTACCAGCAAGATCAAGCAGGAACAATGCACCGGAGGCTCGTTAAAAAAACAACAGATTTTACTCCCAGTTCCTCAACCTAACAAATCTCTCCACTATTTAGTTCTTGTAATAGTGATGTTTTGTTTAGTCTGAACCCCGTACAGGGGCGTTTGAAGTAACTCGTAATATTACTAGCTTAGTTCCTACGATGCCTACGACGCATTTGTCTCCCTGTAATGATGCTACTGTTTAACTTCTGCTTAATATAAGTACTTCTTTATGACGAAAAAAATATTTTAAAATAATTTTGATACTCCAATTTTATTGAAGTTTTGTTCTAAAAATTAAAATTTGACATATTATGTGTTGACTGTGATGACCCAAGGGGTCATTCTAAGAACTTAGACTCTGTTCTAGGCTTAATAGCCATAAAAAGATTAATTTTAAATACCTCAATTTGCGTGCGTAGTCCGGGCGTGAAACTAGAAAGCTTTTATGTGAAAATATGAGAAATAGTAATTTCTAGAGTTAAAAATTTGATTAAAGTTGACTTTGGTCAACATTTTGAGTAAATAGACCCGAATCTGTGTTCCGATGATCCTGGGAGGTCCGCAGTAAAATATGGGACTCAGGCGTATGTCGAAAATGAATTCCGAGGTCCCTAGATTTAGAAATCAATTTTCGAAGAAACTTATTCTACTGAAATTTAAAGGAATTAAAGAAAAGGATTAAGGTTTGAACTCGTTTGTATCGGGCTTGTATTTTGGTTCCGGAGCCCGGTACAGATTGTTATAACGTTTAAGTTCTATCCTAAGTTATTCTCTTGCTGAAGAATAGTTGAACTAAACGACTAAGAATCCGTGTCCTTTTGTGAGAATAGTTATTGGAAACTTAGCCTTGAAGTTCCGGCAGAACACAAACTGTCATTAAGTACGGGTTTTGATTGTGAATTCAAGCTTAGAGGTTTCTACTCACAAATTTCAATCACCCCAGCTTTTGTTCAAGATCCAATTTTGGACCACATAACTCACTCTTATTTACATGCGAACAAAACAGAACTTGAAGAACAACTGGTCGAAAAATCAAGTGTCTTTATCTTATAGCAAATTGTACGGTTAGTGTACCATTTTTTCAGAAAATATTAGTTTATTTTGAAAGCAACAAAATTGAATTCCATTACCTACTAGATTTGTCTTCATCACCTCTGAAAATGATGATGATATTTCTTCTGTTCGAAAAAAAACCGAAAGGAAAGATTTGGGACCCGACTTGCGCCGACACCACACTTTGAATCTCCTCTTTTTATTCTCCTTTCTTCTTCAATCCATTTGCATATTCTGCGTGATTATTCACCGTCACTGTTAGTGAAGTAGAAGCTTTGTTGAATTTATACAAGAAATTGAGCTGCTCTATCACTGACGATGAGCTGATCCAGAAGTTGAAGGAGATGGTCCTGTCTCTTCTAGTAGAATCGGATCTTCACCTTTCAGATGATGTTGTTGAAGCCATTGTCGACAAAACATTTAAAGAAACAGATACAAAAGGTGACGGCAGAATCGACACATAGGAGTGGAGAGAATGTGCTACTAGAAATCCAACGTTATTAAGAAACATGACTCTTCCATATTTAATTTTTATCTTCCATTGCGTATGCTACGTGATTCGAGCGGGTTAGAGGCAAATTCTAGAGGAAAAACTATAATTGAGCAGTGAGTGGCCTACGGAATTAAGGTAAGTGTTTGGTCTAACTTTGACTTGAGAGAATAGGACTCCCCACTTGTTTGCTATGTGAAATGCATGGGCGTGGTGTATAGGTGATGTGACGAGTATCTATCACCACCCAAACTGTCTGTTAAACATGATCCCCTTTCCCATTCCCAACTTAATTGATTATTGTCTTAATTGTTATATGTTCATTATTGTTTCTATTACTATTTGGCCTTATTATTTTGTTGTCAGATATTGTTGTGGTTATTTTGGAAAGAGTATTGGTTGTTTTAGCTGATTTTCTTGTGGTATAGAATGGTTGAGAGATTTGGCATTATTTTTACGAATAATATATATATATATATATATATATATATATATATATATTTACGTTCCTATTGGTTTCGTTTTAGATAATATTGAGGAAGTTGTGAGAAATGCAGTTTAACTATTTCGTAATTGTTGAGGTTCACGTGGTTATTGGGTTTCATTGATTTATTTTCAATTGTTGTTGTAAGTGTGTTAAAAGTGTTGGTTTTTCTCTTGATTCTATCATAGTATATAAAGACTCAGCTGGATTGACAGTGTTATGGTGTTTACATATATTCTGGTTCATTTTATTGTGAAATGATATTGGTTAAAGCTTACGAGCTATATGGTTTTCTGTTTGAAATTGTGAAAATAAAAGTATTGTGAAAGGCCTAGCCTGAATTGTGAAATTTATGAATAAATTGATACGATATGTCTGGTGGGAGCGGGTTGCGCGCCGCAACAATTAGTGATGAGGGTGAACAGGTGGGATCAGGTTGCACGCCGCAACAGGAGCAATAATGGTGATATATTTAGGGAGGAGCAATAAGGGTGGACAGGTGGGAGCGGGTTGCACGCCGCAACAAGGAGCGATAAGGGAGGACATTTATATTTTTACAGATTTTCAAATAAAAACAAAGATTGAAAACTTACTATCTTATTTTTACTATTTTTCATATTTTTGGCACTTATTTAAAGTTAAAGTTTTGAAACTTGGAAATCATTTGAGAGTTGGTTATAGCTGAGGCCTGGAAAAGGCGGCTGAGTTTTTTATTTTTGTTGCAGTACTTAATTACTTTGGTTTAGATTTCCTTCTTGCTTTATATTTATTGTCTTAGTTATATTTTTCTTGTTCGTGTAGAATTGTTTTATTGCGTTAGTGTATATATTATTGTCACATGTTATATTTGTTAATGTCCCGCCGTAGCCTCGTCACTACTTCGTCGAGGTTAGGCTCGACACTTACTCAGTACATGGGGTCGGTTGTACTGATACTACACTCTGCACTTTTTTGTGCAGATCCAGGTACCGACCAGCAGTAGAGATATTTAGAGCGGCTATTCGTTTATTCGGAGACACGAGGTATATCTTTCGGCATTTACAGATCCCGAGAGTCTTCTCCTATTTTCAAAATGCTATTTTATTATATTCAGAACAGTTACATTATTTCTTTCAGCCCATTATTTGTAGTATTCTTTAGTAGTTCGTGAATTGTGACACCAGACCCTGGGGTAGTCTTAGAGTTATTTATAGAGTTATTTTGTGGTTAGTTTTATTTAAAAGCTATTATTATTATTTTACCTTAGTTTCGTTGGGAATTATTTTAATTAAGTTCATTTTAAATTTATTTATTTATGCTTAAGTAATTAATTAAGGAAATTAGTTGACGTCTAACATTGGCTTGCCTAGCAAGTGTGGTTTTAGGCGCCATAACGATCCCTAAGGTTGGGAATTTGGGTCGTGACAAGTTGGTATCAGAGTACTAGGTTGCTTAGGTCTCACAATTCACGAACAAACTTGGTAGAGTCTAAAGGATCGGTACGGAGACGTATGTACTTATCTCTCAGAGGCTATGAAGTTAGGAACAATTTCGCTTCTATTCTACTCTATCGTGCTAATTTATTCTACCATTGATGATTGAACTTGTCTATTCTTGTCCTCTCGCAAATCTCGACAACACGCAAAGCGTCTACAACCGGACAAGAGATGAAGCCCCAATGACAGCTACGATTAGGGGAAGAGACAGAAGCAGAGCTCAGACTAAAACTCTAACATCAACACCTATTGTACAGTCTCAAATGGATCTAGACGCGAAGGTTTTAGCTCAGTCGGTAGATGTTGGACTAGCCCATCTCACAGAAGGATTTATAGCCACTCCAGTATTGTATAACATGGGAGTAAGTTGAAAGCAACGAGGTTGATTTGTATGAGCTGTGAAGTTTAACATTATGGATTATCAGGCATGGTGACCTATGATTTCGTGCCAAGTGGGGAAGTCCACTTTCAAGGAATAGATGGCGGGGTCATGTGTTATATCGGTTTTCGCCTGGAATGTATAAGGCCTGGGATTTTGTAGGAGATAAAGCTGGGACTTGCGATATGTCCGCCTCCTTAATAACTCTACACATTAGTACCAAAGGAGTTATATAGCCAACTTTAAGTCTACAGAAGGTTTACTCAGCGTGGAAGTCACGGTTGCGGATTTTGTGGTGCTCAAGAGGGAGTACAGTGGTTGACAAGCTTCGAGACTATATGGTTCATGCCAAGGTTTATCTGTGTAGAGCTCTAATTTGGGATCATTATGCATCAATAGATATGAGAGTTATCCCAAAAGAATGATGAAAAAGTATATGAATAAAGGGGGTAGCTCAGCAGTGTTGAGTTAACATAGTGAAATAGAAAATTGGCCGCCGGTGTTTGTGACAAGCGTACGAAGAGGATGACCAGCCAATGCAGCATCAATTGCTTGACTCAGCTCTCATAAATGCTTTTGAAAGATTTGTTTCTCGAACTTTCCATTTTGCGTGGCGCATAAAGTTTGAACGATTGTGTCAGATCATATGACGGTGTCATATTATATCCTATCAGGTTCGATAAGTTAGCCCTTCATACTCCTACTTCGGTTCATATAGCCAGAGAGAAAGTTCACAGGCTCATTAAAGGACTCAAATATGATTGTAAAATTTGTGTACGACTCAGGGTAGGTTGATACTTCATTTTGGCTAGTGGTAGAAATTGTCCTAGACTCGGGAGAGTCATATTTCATCAGAACACTCAGGATACTTGCCCCCATTGCAGTTACAACTCAACTACATGACCAACTAGGAAAAAGGGGTGGGAATATCGAAAGTGGAGACCCAGACTGTTGATATATTTTCCATGGTATGGATGGGGTCGCTACACTAGATGGTGTCATTGCAAGAAAAATCTCTAATTATTATAAAGTGATGATTTCCTGAACTTAATTCGGTTATGCGTATCTAATAAAATTATTCTAATATGCTCCACTCTCGGGTGAGCTTCATAACTCTAAAAGCTACTTATGTGAATACTTGTATTGAGAAATTCTATGGAGATAACTATGTCTATCATTACGTGTTATAATTTTGTTTAACGGAAAATATTTAAAGGAAGAAAAGGGAAGGTTTCGAGTGGCACGATATGCATATTACTTGTGATTCAGAATTGAGGACGAGATCCTCGCATTTTAATATGATATGGTATATTTAAACCGAGCTACGAGCCGCGGTTGAAGTTATGTAAGGACGAGGTCCTTGTGATGGAAATTCTTGTGTTTAAATTCTCCATTGTGAGTTAAAATTTTACTATAGTACTGGTAGGGAGTCATGCATGTTAGGCTTATTCAACAATTTATGTATAAAATAATGATAATAATCGTAATAATAAATGAATAAATAATAATAAATTACTAATAATAAATTAATTAATTAATTAATTAACTGAGCATAATTTGCCAAATTCCGTGTTATAATTATTGAGCTTTGACCTACAAGGTATGTGTCGCCCGTGTGGCGTTAAATGAGACACGTTAATTCGGGAATATAATTAGGAGGTCTTCATGAATCGCATCCCATTATAAGTATTGTGAAGGTTTGAAAGGAGATTATTGTTAACGTGAAGCTGTTTAAAAATTCTGTAATTGGCTATGAACAACTATTAAGAAAATAGAGGTAGTCAAGAACTGTCCTAGACACACTACAGTCACGGAGATTAGGAGTTTCTTGGGTTTGGCGGGCTACTACCGTCGTTTTGTGGAGGGGTTCTCATCCATAGCAGCCCCAATGACTAAATTGACTCAGAAAGGTTCCCCATTTAAATGGTCAGATGAGTGCGAGGCGAGCTTTCAGAAGCTCAAGACAACCTTGATTTCAACACCGGTGTTGGTGTTACCATCAGATTTGGGTTCTTTCACGGTGTATTGTGACGCTTCCCGAGTTGGATTTGGAGCAGTATTGATGCAAGATGGCAGAGTGATTGCATATGCGTCTCGTCAATTGAAAGTCCATGAGAAGAATTACCATGTTCATGACTTGGAGTTGGCAGCCATTGTTCATGCATTGAAAATTTGGGGGCACTATCTTTATGGCGTGCCGTGTGAGGTTTTTAGTGACCATGGCAGTCCCCAGTACTTATTCAAGCAGAAAGATCTAAATTTGAGGCAGCGGAGATGGTTAGAGTTTTTAAAAGATTATGATGTCACTATATTGTATCACCTGGGGAAGGCCAATGTGGTGGCCGATGCATTGAGTAGGAAGGCAGTGAGTATGGGCAGTCTTGCGTATATTCCAGTTGGCAAGAGACTTTGGCATATCAGTTCGTGAGGTTGAACAGTTCGCCCAGCAGTGTTCTAGCTTGTACAGTCGCTCGACCTTCTCTAATTAAGCGTATCAGAGAGCGGCAGGATGATGACCCGCATTTGATGGTTCTTAGGGACACAGTTCGGCACGGTGGTGCCAAGAAGGGTACAGTTGGTGAAGATGGTGTTTTGAGGATGCATGGTCGTATATGTGTGCCAAATATTGATGGCCTTCGTGAGTTGATCCTTGAGGAGGCTCACAGTTCTAAGTATTCTATTCACCCTGGTGCAGCCAAATGTGTCAGGATTTGAAACAATATTATTGGTGGAGAAGGATGAAAAAATGATATTGTTGCTTATGTGGCTCGTTGTTGAACTTGTCAACAAGTGAAGTATGAACATCAAAGACGCGGTGGTTTACTTCGGCAGATAGAGATCCCTGAGTGGAAGTGGGAGCGTATCACTATGGACTTCATTGTTGGACTCAGTGGAAATCCGACGCAGTTTGGGTTATTGTAGGTTGGCTGACTAAATCAGCACATTTCATTCCTGTGGCAAGTACTTATACCTCAGAGCGGTTGGCTGAGTTATATATTCGGGAGATTGTTCGCCTTCATGGTGTGCCCGTGTCTATCATTTCTGATCGGGGTACGCAGATCACTTTGCATATTTGGAGGGCAGTTCAGCGTGAGATGGGTACCTGAGTAGATTTGAGTACAACATTTCACCCTCAGACTGACGGGCAGTCCGAGCGTACCATTCAGATATTGGAAGACATGCTCCGCGCTTGTGTTATTGACTTTGGAGGTTCGTGGGATCAGTTCTTGCCGTTAGCGGAGTTTGCTTATAATTATAGCTATCAGTCAAGTATTCAGATGTCTCCTTATGAGGCATTGAATGGTAGACGGTGCAGATCGCTAGTTGGATGATTTGAGCCGGGAGAGGCTCGGATACTGGGTACAGACTTAGTTCAGGAGGCCTTAGATAAGGTCAAGATTATTCAAGAGAGACTTCGTGCTGCTCAGTCTAGGCAGAAGAGTTATGCCGATCATAAGGTTCGTTATGTGGCATTCATCATTGGAGATAGAGTATTGCTCCGTGTGTCGCCCATGAAGGGTGTTAGGAGATGTTAGAAGAAGGGTAAGTTGAGCCCTAGGTATATCGAGCTGTTTGAGATTCTTGATAGAGTGGGGGAGGTAGCTTATAGACTTACGTTGCCTCCAGGGTTATCCTCAATTCATCCGGTATTCCACACGTCTATGCTCCGGAAATATCATGGTGACCCGTCCCACGTGTTATATTTCGGCTCTGTCAAATAGGACAAAGACTTGATGTCTCGACCCCAAATCCTAACAGGCCGTGATGGCGCCTATCGTGGAACTAGGCTAGCCAACCATCACATTACTACGCATTTGTTCTGTTATAAAAATTAACAATTCAATAACAACCAGCAAACATAGCATAAAATGAATTCTTTAAGTCTTAGCGCCCCAATAATAGTCTAAACAACTCTAAACAAAACCTCCCAAGACTAGAGTCGACATGGTCACAAGCATCTACGAAATACAACTAACTCTGCTAATGTCTTAATCAATGTCTATGAAATAAATACTAATACTAATAAAGGAAGGGGAATGGAGAAGCTGTGGACGCTGGACAGCTAGCTCGAAATCCCGTAAGCTGCTGCTAACGAACAGAGACAACTACTGCTCCGAGCTGGTACCTATATCTGTTCACAGAGGCACATGGAGTAATGATGAGTACGCCAACTCACTAGTAATCAAAATAAATCACAATCTGAGAAATAAGAAACACACAACACAGATACACCAATTCACAAAACAGTAAAACACCAAGTCACCGTAAAGTATTCATCAAATACATAAGTTCGAAAACCTTTTTCCAGAAATCCTTTGAAACGAGTATAATTTCAATATATATCTCAGTAAAACTCTCAGTAAAAATCAGTTTGAAAAATGAAGTGAATCATAGTTCAGAAACTCAGTAAAATCATCACAAATCTGCCTCTCGTGCCATAATCATTTCTCGTAACAATTTCCCTCAGTATCAGCCCATCAGGCAACCTCACAGTCACTCAATATTATTCGATCAGGCAACCTTACAGTCACTCAATATTAGCCCATCAAGCAACCTCACAATCACTCAGTATCAACCCCGCGGGCAACATCACTCATTAGGTACCTACGCTCACTAGGGGTGTGTACAGACTCCAGGGGGGCTCCTACATCCCAAGTGCTATAATAAGCCACAACATGGAATAAATCACACACAATATAGGCCCGCAGCCTCACTCATATCATATAATCCTCACAATATTGGCCCGCAGCCTCACTCAGTCAGACACTCTCAACATGCATTTTAGGCCATAAATATACCGGGTTCTCGACCCAAAAATAGTGTTTCAGTAAATAGTATCAAAATACTCTGAGTGTCAAAATAATTTATCAAGAAAAGACTGAGTGAAAATCATAACATATCAGTGAGGAAATATTAAAAACAGCCCCCAAGGGGTAAACAATTCGGCACTAGGCCCCAAACATGGCTTACAACCCAAATCATATAAAAATATATCAATACTAATAAGCATAGGCTTAAAAACCAGTTTCGCAACTCAATAGTCGCCTAAATAGGGAATATATTTCCAAAGTTACAACCTTTGCATTTCAAAACCCGTGAATGGGTGCAGAGTCCGGGGTTTCATACCCTCAGGACATGATTTAAAGACATTACTTACCTCAAACTAGCCCGAAAACTATTCCGCAATACGCTTGCCTCTCGAATAACCTTCCGAATGCTCCAATTCTACCAAGTTCAGATTTTTATCATCAAATTGTGCTTAAGGAATGAATTTCAATTGAAAAATATTAGTTTTAGCTCAAAACCTGAAATTTGCTAAAACCCGATCCCCGGGCTCGCATCTCGGAACTCAGAAACTTTTATACCAAAATGTTCTTCGTCATCTCACAAGTCCGTACATATAAAGAACTCTAAAATCAGAGTTCGTTTGACCCCTCAAATCGACCCCTAAAGGTTTCATAATCTCAAGCCCTAACCCCATCTTTTTCTACTGATTTTCATGCATTAAACACTGAGATTATGTTCCTTAATCACCTATAATCAAGTTTTAAGGTCCAAAATACTTACCTCTATGATGAACACTGATTTCCTCGCTTCAAATTTGCCTCAAAAGCTTCTTCCCATTCAAAAATGGTGTCAAAAGGGTTAATGGTCGTGGAGGGTTTATTTTATAACCGCCCAGATTTTTACTCTCCGCAATCGCGGTCAACAACCCGTGAACGCATAACTTTATATTTCCCAGGCCCACATTTGACCTTCGCGATCGCGGTCAACACCCTGCGATCGCACAGCCTTCCCAAGTCATCCCTTTGCGATCACACACACCAGGCCGCGAACGCATAGACCAAATGGCCTAGGGGTCCGTCAGATGAATTTACTCTCCGCGTTCGCACCAGCTTAACTGCGAACGCACAACTTCCCTTTCCTAAACCAACGCCTTCGCACCCTTATCTTCGCGAACGCACAACATTAAATCCCAGCTCCCCAAAATTCCCCTATGCAAACGCGAGGTACCGTCCGCGAATGCATAGGGTAAAATACCTATGCAAAAACACCAGCAAAACAACCTTATTTTTTTAGTTCAATTGAGTCCGTTAAGCACCCGAAATCAATCCCGAGCCCCTCGGAACCTCAACCAATTATACCAACACGTCATAAATGATCATTAAAACTTAGTTGCACTCTCAAAACAATAAAAATAACATCAAAACACCAAAATCACATCGAATTCAAGCCTAAGAACTTTGAAATTTCTAAAATCCACCAGCGATGCCGAAACTATCCAAAACAACTCCGATTGACCTGAAATTTTGCAGACATATCCAAAATGACATTACGAACTTGTTCCAACTGTTGGAATTCCATTCTGACCCCGGTAGCCTATTTTCCACTGCCGACCGGAAATCGCCAAAAACTAACTTTCGCCAATTCAAGCCTAATTCTACACCGGACATCACAAAATTATTCTGAACACACTCCTAAGTTCCAAATCACCTAACGAAGCTATCCGAGCCATAAAATCCGCATTCCGAGGTCGTTTACCAATAAGTCAACTCTCAGTTGACTTTTTTCCAACTTTAAGGCTATTTTTAAAGACTAAATGATTAAACTCTGACTACGACCATTTTGATTTCAAGCCTACCAACTCTAACACATCAATAACAGTATAACCAACCCATAACAAGTCAATAACTATAATTATAATGCAGGTCCTACATAACGACAGAACGTGTCGTTACATTCTCCCCCTCTTAAACAAACATTCGTGCTCGAACGGGTCTAGAAACATACCTGGAGTCTCAAACAAGTATGGATATTTACTCTGCATCTCCCAATCGGTCTCCCAGGTATCCTCCTCCACTAGCTGACCTCTCCATTGTACTTTCACTGAAGCTATATCCTTGGAGCTCAACTTTCTGATCTTGCGAGCCAAAATTGCTACTGGCTCTACCTCATATGACATATCACCCTCAAGCTGAACTGTGTTGAAGTCTAAGACATGAGACGGGTCACCAACATATTTACCGAGCATCGACACATGAAACACCGGATGAACACTCGAGTAAACTAGGTGGCAAGGCAAGTCTGTAATCCACCTCTCCAACCTTCTAAAGTACGTCAAAAGGACCAATAAACTGAGGACTCAACTTTCCTCTCTTTCCGAACCTCATAACACCCTTCATGGGTGATACCTTCAGCAGTACCTTATCACCTTCTATAAATGACACATCCCGGATCTTCCGGTCCGCGTAACTCTTCTGCCTAGATTGCGCTGTGCGAAGTCGCTCCTGAATCAACTTCACCTTCTCCAACGCATCCTGAATCAAATATGTGCCCAATAACATAGACTCACCAGGATCGAACCAACTAACCGGAGATCTACACCTTCTACCATATAAATCTTCATACGGGGCCATCTGAATACTGGACTGGTAGCTGTTATTATATGCAAACTCCGCTAGTGGCAGAAACTGATCCCACGAACCACCAAAATCAATCACACAAGCCCGTAACATATCCTCCAAAATCTGAATAGTCAGTTCCGACTGCCCGTCGGTCTGAGGGTGAAATGCAGTGCTCAACTCTACATCAGTACCCATACCTCTCTGTACGGCCCTCCAAAATTGAGATGTGAACTGAGTACCTCTGTCAGAAATAATAGAAATCGGAACTCCATGCAACTAGGTTATCTCTTTAATGTAAATACCAGCTAATCGCTCTGAAGTATAAGTAGTGAAGACAGGAATGAAGTGTGCGGACTTGGTCAATCTATCCACAATGACCCAAATAGCATCAAAACCCTTCGAAGTCTGTGGAAGCCCAACTACAAAGTCCATAGTGATCCGCTCCCACTTCTACTCCGGAATATCTTACCTCTGAAGTAATCCACCTGGTCTCTGGTGCTCATACTTGACTTGCTGGCAGTTGAGACACCGTGCTACATACTCAACAATATCTCTCTTCATCCGCCTCCACCAATACTGCTGTTTCAAATCCTGATACATCTTCGCGGCACCTGGATGAATAGAAAGCAAGTTGTGAGCCTTTGCTAATATCAACTCTCGAATCCCTTCCACATTGGAAACGCAAATACGTCCCTGCATCCTCATAACTTCTTCATCACCAATAGTCACATCCCTGGCATCACCCCGATGGACTCTATCCCAAAGAACTAACAAGTGACGGTCATCATACTGGCGAGCTTTAATCTGATCATAGAGAGAAGATCGGGAAGCCATGTTAGCTAATACCCACGGAGGGTCTGACAAATCCAATCTCACCAATTGACCCACTAAAGCCTGAACATCAAGTGTTAGAGGTCGCTCTGCTGAAAGGTATGCTAGATTCCCCAAACTCTCGGCTCTGCGACTCAAGGCATCGGCCACCACATTGGCCTTTCCCGGGTGATACAAAATAGTAAGATCATAATCCTTGAGAAGCTCTAACCACCTTCTCTACCTCAAATTTATATCCTTTTGCATTAGCATATACTGCAAGATACGATGATCAGTGAAAATCTCACACTGTACCCCATACAAGTAATGTCGCCAAATCTATAAGGCATGAACAATGGCAGCTAACTCAAGATCGTGTACTGGATAGTTCTTCTCGTGCACCTTCAACTATCTAGACGCGTAGCCAATCACCCTACCGTCCTGCATCAAGACCGCTCCCAAGCCAACTCTAGAAGCATCATAATAGACTGTGTAAGAACTCGAACCAGTAGGCAAAACTAGTACCGGAGCTATGGTCAATGCTGACTTGAGCTTCTGAAATCTTTCCTCACACTCGTCAGACCATCTGAATGGAGCACCATTTTGGGTCAATCTGGTCAAAGGTGAAGCAATAGAAGAGAATCCCTCCACAAAGCGACGGTAATATCCTGCCAAACCAAGGAAACTCCTAATCTCAGTAGCTGAGGACGGTCTGGGCCAACTCTGCACCGCCTCAATCTTCTTTGGATCAACCTGAATACCCTCACTAGCCACCACGTGCCCCAAGAAAGCTACTGAACCAACCCAAAACACACACTTGGAGAATTTTGCATAAAGCATCTCCTCCCTCAATCTCTGTAACACAATCCTCAAGTGCTAAGCATGCTCTTCCTGGCTACGAGAATAAACCAGGATGTCATCAATGAACACAATGAAGAACGAATCAAGGTAAGGCTGAAACACATTGTTCATCAATTGCATGAACGCTGTTGGGGTATTGGTCCGCCCAAATGACATAACCAGGAATTCATAATGACCATATCTGGTCTTGAAAGCAGTCTTCGGAATGTCAGAATCCTAAATCATCAGCTGATGATACCAAACCTTAAGTCGATCTTGGAGAACACCTTAGCTTCCTGAAGCTGATCAAATAAGTCATCAATACGAGGAAAAGGATACCGATTCTTCATCTTAACCTTATTCAGTTGTCTATAATCAGTACACATACGTATTGAGCCATTTTTCTTTTTCACAAACAACACCGGTGCACCCCAAGGTGACACACTAGGCCGAATTAACCCCTTATCTAAGAGTTCCTGAAGCTGCTCTTTCAGTTCTTTCAACTCCGTTGGTGCCATGCGATAAGGTGGAATAGAGATAGGCTGAGTGTCGGGCACCAAGTCAATACCAAAAACAATATCCCTGTCAGGTGGCATGCCTGGCAGGTCTGCAGGGAATACATCCGAAAAATCACGGACTACAGGAACAGAATCAACAGAAGGAGTCTCACTACTAACATCCCTCACAAAAGCAAGATAATATTCACACCCTTTCTCAACCATATGCTGAGCCTTTAAATAAGAAATCACTCTGCTAGGCACATGCTCTATAGACCCTCTCCACTCGACTCTCGAAACTCGGGGCATAGATAAGGTAACGATCTTAGCGTGACAATAAAGGATAGCATGACACGGGGACAACCAATCCATGCCCAGAATTACATCAAAATCAACCATACTGAGTAACATCAAGTCCACTCGGGTCTCTAGACCCCCAATAGATATAAGACACGACCGATACACACGGTCCACAACAATAATATCGCCCACCGGAGTCGAAACATGAACAGACGTAACTAAAGACTCACGGGGCATATTAAGAAAATGAGCAAAATACGACGAAACATAAGAGTACGTGGAACCAGGGTCAAATAAAGCCATAGCATCACTATGACAAACTAAGATAGTACCTGTAATCACCGCATCTGACGCCATAGCATCAGGCCTAGACGGAAGTGCATAAATACGTGACTGGCCTCCACCTGCTCGACCTCCCCCTCTAGGGAGACCTCTAGCTGCCTGACCACCACCCCTGGCTGCCTGAGTAGGTGGTGAAGTGACTGGGGCTGAAGCCGAGGGCTGAACCCTCTGCTGAGATGAACAACTAGGACAACGGGGACACTGCCTCCACTCATGTCTGTACTCTCCACACTCATAACAACTACCTGGAGCTGGAGATGAAAACTGACGAAAACCCCTGCCACTCTAATAACCACCAGATGAACCATGCATAGAAGAACCCTGATAAGATGATGCTCAGGCGGAGCTCTGAGCTGGAAGGGCACTAAAGGATGAACGTCCCTGATGAGAATTGCGAGGACCCTTTCCCGAAGATACACCACTATAAGCTGGGCGATCTAGCTGTGGAGGTCTGAATGGACGACCTCTGTTGTGCTGAAACTGCCCTCTAGAAGGGGCACCACTGAAGCTACCTGATCCCCGAGGCCTCTTGACCTCCCTCTCCTCACGCTCTTACTTGCGAACCGACTCAATATCCTGCGCAATGTCAAATACCTGCTCAAATGTAGCTCCAGACACTCTCTCCCTGGTCATCAAGATCCGAAGCTGATAAGAAAGACCATCTACAAACCTCCTAATCCTCTCCCTATCATTAGGGACAAACTTAGAAGCATGTCTAGCCAACTCAGAAAACCTTATCTCGTACTGAGTAACTGACAACCCTCCCTGGCGCAGCTGCTCAAATTGTCTGCGCTACTCCTCTCTGTGTGACTGAGGAACATACTTCTCTATAATGATCGTGGAGAAATACTACCATGTGAGTGGTGTTGAACCAACCGGCCTATGCCTCTCGAATGACTCCCACCAAGTGATAGCAGCCCTCGCAAACTGAAATGTAGCAAACGAGACCCCACTAGTCTCCAAAATACCCGCAGTACGTAGTATCCTCTAGCATTTATCCAGAAAACCTTGGGCATCCTCACCCTCTATGCCGGTGAAAGTTGGAGGCTTAAGTCTATTGAACCTCTCCAGCCCACGCTGCTCATCCTCAGGCATAGCAGGGACCACAAAATCCTGAACTGGGGCAACCGGCTGAGCTAGGGCTGCTCCCAGTGCCTGAATACCCCGTACAGCCTGCTCAGGTGTCCGGGTAGCTGGAGTCTAATTGCCTCCCCCGGCCTGAGCTTCACTGGCAGTAGTGGACATAGAAACTGTCTGAGCTAAACTAGAACACACCGTAAATATCTGAGTCAGGGTCTCCTGAAGACCCGAAATAATAATAGGCACTGCCGGTGGCTGAGCCTGTCCCGCTGGAGCACCATCGACGGGAACTTGATCCTGAATGATAGGGGGATCCTGTGGTACTACCCTGGCTGCTGCCTGAGCTGGTCCCCTACCTCTACCACGGCCTCGACCCCTTGTGGGTCTAGCTGGTGTCTGGTCACCCTGATCGGTATTGGTGTCCTCACCATCATTGAGAGAATAAAACAACAAGACTCACCATCATTCAAGAAATTGAGATTTTTCCTAAGAGTTCTGCAACCTCTTGAAGATAAGTACAGACGTCTCCGTACCAATCAACAAGACTCTAATGAACCTGCTCATGACCGTTGAGTCCTATGTAACCTAGAGCTCTGATACCAACTTGTCACGACCCCAAATCCTAACAGGCCGTGATTGCGCCTATCGTGGAACTAGGATAGCCAACCGTCACATTACTACGCATTTGTTCTGTTATAAAAATTCACAATTCAATAACAACCGGCAAAACATAGCATAAAATGAATTCTTTAAGTCTTAGCGCCCCAATAATAGTCTAAACAAAACCTCCCAAGACTGGAGTCAACATGGTCACAAGCATCTACGAAATACAACTAACTCTGCTAATGTCTTAATCAATGTCTATGAAATAAATACTAATACTAATAAAGGAAGGGAAATGGAGAAGCTGTGGACGCTGGACAGCTAGCTCGAAATCCCGTAAGCTGCTGCTAACGAACAGAGACAACTACTGCTCCGAGCCGGTACCTAGATTTTTGCACAGAGGCACATGGAGTAATGATGAGTACGCCAACTCAGTAGTAATCAGAATAAATCCCAGTCTGAGAAATAAGAAACACACAACACAGATACACCAATTCACAAAATAGTAAAACACCAAGTCACCGTAAAGTATTCATCAAATACATAAGTTCGAAAACCTTTTTCTAGAAATCCTTTGAAACAAGTATAATTTCAATATATATCTCAGTAAAAATCAGTTTGAAAAACGAAGTGAATCATAGTTCAAAAACTCAGTAAAATCATCATAAATCTGCCCCTCGGGCCATAATCATTTCTCGTAACAATTTCCCTCAGTATAAGCCCATCAGGCAACCTCACAGTCACTCAATATTATCCCATCAGGCAACCTCACAGTCACTCAATATTAGCCCATCAGGCAACCTCACAATCACTCAGTATCAGCCCCGCGGTCAACATCACTCATTAGGTACCTGCGCTCACTGGGGGTGTGTACAGACTCCGGAGGGGCTCCTACAGCCCAAGCGCTATAATAAGCCACAACATGGCATAAATCACACACAGTATAGGCCCGCAACCTCACTTATATCATATCATCCTCACAGTATTGGCTCGCAGCCTCACTCAGTCAGACACTCTCAACATGCTCTTTAGGCCATAAATATACCGGGTTCTCGACCCAAAAATAGTGTTTCCGTAAATAGTATGAAAATACTCTGAGTTTCAAAACAATTTATCAAGAAAAGACCGAATGAAAATCATAACATATCAGTGAGGATTATAGTAAAAACAACCCCCAAGGAGTAAACAATTCGGCATTAGGCCCCAAACATGACTTACAACCCAAATCATATCAAAATATATCAATACTAATAAGCATAGGCTTAAAAATTGATTTCGCAACTCAATAGTTGCCTAAATAGGGAATATATTTCCAAAGTTCCAACCTTTGCATTTCAAAACCCGTGAAATGGTGCAGAGTCCGGGGTTTCATACCCTCAGGACAGGATTTAAAGACATTACTTACCTCAAACTAGCCCAAAAACTATTCCACAATACGTTTGCCTCTCGAATCAACTTCCGAATGCTCCAAATCCACCAAGTTCAGATTTTATCATCAAATTGTGCTTAAGGAATGAATTTCAATTGAAAAATATCAGTTTTAGCTCAAAACCCGAAATATGCTAAAACCCGACCCCCAGGACCGCATCTCGGAACTCAGAAACTTTTATACCAAAATGTTCTTCGTCATCTCACAAGTCCGTACATATAAAGAACGCTAAAATCGGAGTTCGTTTGACCCCTCAAATCGACCCCTAAAAGTCTCTTAATCTTAAGCCTTAACCCCACCTTTTTCTACTGATTTTCATGAATTAAACACTGAGATGATGTTCCTTAATCACTTATAATCAAGTTTTAAGGTCCAAAATACTTACCTCTATGATGAACACTGATTTCCTCACTTCAAATTCGCCCCAAAAGCTTCTTCCCATTCAAAAATGGTGTCAAAAGGGTGAATGGTCGCGGAGTGTTTATTTTATAACTGCCCAGATTTTTACTCTCTGAGATCGCGGTCAACACCCCACGAACGCATAGCTTTATTTTTCCCAGGACCACATTTGACCTTCGCGATTGAGGTCAACACCCTGCGATCGCACAGCCTTCCCCAGTCATTCCTTCGCGATCGCACACCCCAGGCCGCGAACACATATACCAAATGGCCTGGGGGTCCCTCAGATGAATTTACTCTCCGCGTTCGCACCACCCTAACCGCGAACGCACAACTTCCCTTTCCTAAACCTACGCGTTCGCACCCTTATCTTCGTGAACGCACAACATTAAATCCCAGCTCCCCAAAATTCCCCTATGCGAACGCGAGGTACCGTCCGCGAACGCATAGGGTAAAATACCTGTGCAAAAACACCAGCAAAACAACCTTATTTTTAGTCCAATTGAGTCCGTTAACCACCCGAAATCAATCCTGAGCCTCTCGGGACCTCAACTAATTATAACAACACGTCATAAATGATCATTCAAACTTAGTTTCACTCTCAAAATACTAAAAACAACATCAAAACACCAAAATCACATCGGATTCAAGCCTAAAAACTTTGGAATTTCTAAAATCCACCAACGATGCCGAAACTATCCAAAACAACTCCGATTGACCTGAAATTTTGCAGACATATCCAAAATGACATTACGAACCTGTTCCAACTGTCGGAATTTCATTCCGACCCCGATATCATATTTTTCACTGCCGACCGGAAATGGAGCTTTGATCCAGACTTGTGCGACCCACTTACCCCAGAATGTGCCTCTTGCAAAACGTGGAGTGCTTCTTCTTCCACTAAGCATCGCAAGAGTACTCCCTCAAATGAACTTCTATATAGAGTATCTTTTAGTAAAGGACGCGAGGTGCACGACGACGGATTTCAGTCCTTCTCCTCGAATTTTCTAGAAGTATCCCATAACATAAGTAGTCGATAATGGGTTGTCGCCATTCTTCTTTCTCAACTTCAGAAACATCGACAAGATGCTTGAGTTCATTTTTTCCACCTTCAGCCTCATTTGGTGGCGGTACTACCTATTTTTGGTAGACAGTAACTTGCGCTTGATCAGGCAGGGTTAATGATGAAGCTAGGGCAGATAAAGCATCAGCCTTCTTATTTTCTTTCCTTGGCACATGCTGAATAGTCACATCATCGGGCCACCCCATTAACTTTTTAGCGTAATCATGATATGGGCGTAGTTCAGGCTTCTTAACCTCGTAGCTACCCAAAAGCTGATTGACCACTAACTGGGCTGGGAGTCACCAAAGACTTGCAATTGCAATTGCTTCATATCAACGACCATTTCAAGCCCAAGTATTAATGCTTGATACTTAGCAACATTGTTGGAACAGAGTTGTGTCAAGGTGAAGGAGTAGGGCAAGACTTCACCTTGGGAAGTGACAAATACTACGCCAACACCAGCTCCCCCACGATGCGCAGCACCATCAAAGTACATCTTCCATGGAGGTTGAACTTCAATGACCATTGCGTCCTCATCAGGTAGTTTTCCAGTTAGCTCCCAGTCATCAGGTATTGGATGATCTTCCAAGAAGTCTTCCAATTCTTTTCCTTTTACAGCCTTTTGAGGGATGTATAAAATCTCGAATTGTTGAAATTGGAGATACCATCTCGCTAGTCGATCACTAAGAACAGGTTTTGACATCACGAACTTGATGGGATTTTCTTTGGAAACAAGACGAACAACATGAGCTTAAAAGTAGTGCTTCAAATTTTGAATTGAGAAGACAAGCGCCGAACACAACTTTTCAATTGGCGAATAATTCAGCTCGTTTGGTGCCATCAACCTGCTCAAGTAGTAAAGAGATTTTTCTTTCCCCTCACTATTTTCTTGGGCCAATAGTGCTCCAACAGACCTTTCTTGCGCCGCAATGTATAGTATCAATGGCTTTCTAGGTATAGAAGCTGCTAAAACTGGATGCTTCATCAAGTAGGTTTTGATAGTTTCGAAGGCATTGCTACAATCTTGGTTCCACTTGAAAGGAACGCCTTTATTCATGAGGCGACTAAATGGTTGGCACCTCCCATTTAGGTTTGATATGAATATTTTAAGGTATGCTAGCTTTCCTTGCAAACTTTTCAATTCATGGATATCCCGAGGCTCAGGCATTTTCAAAATGGCATCCACTTTGGCTTCATCAATTTCGATCCCTCTATGTCGGACAATGAAACCAAGGAACTTTCCAGAAGTAACTCCAAAGGTAAATTTCAATGGATTCATCCTAAGTTGGTACCTCCGGAGCAATCCAAAAACCATTCTCAAGTCTTTCAAATGGTCGATCTTCTTTCTTGATTTACCACCAAGTCGTCAACATAGCATTCGACATTCTTGTGGAGAAGGTCATCAAATATATTCTGCATAGCTCTTTGGTAAGTAGCACCGGCGTTCTTCATCTTTGGTTATACTTTAGGGGTACGAAATGCAGTAAGATCTTCATCTTTTGGCGCAATGCGAATTTGGTTATATCCTGATGAACCGTCCATAAATGACATTGCCTCGTACTCAGTGGTAGCATTGATCATCAGTTCTGGAATGGGAAGCGAAAATTCATCTTTCGGACATGCACTGTTGAGATCCCTAAAGTCAATGCATACTCGAATATGGCCATTCTTCTTCCTTACAGGGACAATACTTGAAACCCATGTTGGGTATTTAACTTCACGAATAAATCCAGCTTCGATGAGTTTCTTAACTTCGGTTTCAATCAAGGGAACCAAGTCCGGCCTAAAGCGCCTTTGAGCTTGCTTAACAGGACGAGCGCCATTCTTTACCGCAAGGTGATGGACTGCCACTTTAGGGTCCAATCCAGGCATCTCTTTGTATCTCCATGCAAAGACATCCTTGTACTCCTTAAGTAACTCAATATAAGTGCTTTCATCATCAACTTCTAATAAATCACTTAGGTAGGTGGGTCTTGGTTCTTCATCAGTGCCAAGGTTAACTTCTTTTAAGGCGTCAATCGTCGCCTTCACCCCTTCTTCATGTTCTGGCGGAGCATTATTTGCATCTTCGTCTTCTCGAGGGTCTCCATAGTTGAAGGATATGTGATAACATGGTGAAACATCCTCCAATTCTGCATTATCCTCCATTGAAGATGGAAGATCGTTATCGCCTTGTACAATGACATGATATGAAGAACCCACACTTTCTTCGTCGTCATCACGTTCTTTAGTGTAGACCATAATGTATGGCTTCACCTTCGGTACTTCATCACAAGAAACCATGACTTTTGTTTGTCGCCTCATTCTAGAAGGAACCAAAATATGGAAATCTTTAGAGATCTTCTGAATTTTGGGCGAAGCGGGTGTTCTTGTATTTCGATAATTTCTCTGGAACTTATTCCCCTTCTTTAATGGACCCAATCTCTCAAATACGAAAGTTCTCGCAGTTGATTTTCCAAGTCTTTCAAGAATAGAAGGCCTGTTAGAAGCGATAGATTCGTCTTCTACAGTGATGTGATTGCTACTCGCTCTTCTGATGGACATGCGCTTTAGTGACGATTGCTTGTATCCCAAACCTTCACGTGGTTGGCTTGTTGCAGCTTCTGATGGGAGCTTCCCTAAATTTTATGGCTCATCGGGATTGTATCCAGCTTTCACAAATAGCTTGTAAGCGTTAGGATCAAAACCTTCGTCTGTTCTCTTTGTAGGGAGTGTCATATTCTACAAACGATTTTGAGCTACAAACCTTGCAAGCGGCTTCGAGGACAACTTTACTGCCTCAATTAGTTTTACCGGAAGAGTTAACTCCTTTAGCGTGTTGGTATGAAGATTAGATGATTCGCCCTCGTCTTTCTTCCTTTTAGGGACATATAGCTTAGGTAATTTCTTGCCATAAGATGCAATATCCCCTCTATGGGATTTAATCACATTGGGTTTTACCTCCTCAGTAACAGTTTTGGCTTTACCAATAGTCACCTAAGCTCTTTTAGTTATGGGCTCGTCGCTCTTGCTTTTCATGCCATCATCAACTTTTAGCTCCTTCACAATGTGGTTATTCAAGTAGAACTTTGCATCAGCGAAGTGTAACTCTGCCTCGATGAATGGCGCATCATCGGCAACTATCGTCTTCTTGACTTCACCCTCGTAGTATTTTAAAAATTGATGGTAGGTAGACATAACTACTTTATTCTCATGTATCCAAGGCCTTACAAGCAATACATTGTATGAAGTCTTCGCATCAATCACATGCAGCCATGCACTTGATTGCATATCTTCAATCGTGATTCCTAGCCTGATCGCGACTATGGCTCTTTTCCCCCCTTGGTTGAATCCTTGGATCATCACACGACTCTCTGAGAGTTCGTTCATGGAAATACCAAGTTCTTTCACAGTGTGAATTGGCAAAATATTCACTGAGGATCCTCCATCAACGAAAATTCGATTTACCCTTTCATCACACATATAGCCAACCAGGTACAATGGGTGGTTCTGAGGAGTGTCACCTAGCAGAAGATAGTCATTTGTGAACGGAACTTTTTCCTCACAAGCATTAGCTTCTTGAGGGGTGGACTCGATAAGCTATTCCGAAGATGGTGCCAACTGTAGATCATCACTCTTTTCTTTCCCTTCGTCAATATGGCAACAAGAGGCTTCAATACCATCACGAGAAATTTTCATGCGGAACCAACTTGGCAAGAAATCCTCCAAGGTTACCGGATGTCGTGGCTTTTGAGGGTGGTACACCTCCGCTTTTGCTTTCTTTAAGTGCTTAACTGGATTCCATCTCCTTGGTCTTCTTACCTCCATTTTTCTTGTTGGTTGTTCTACTGATTCTTTTCGTGGGCTCCTTTTATGGCGCCTACGACGAGTCACCAACGTCCAACCTCCATCGTCTTCAGGTTGATTGTCTTCAGCTTTATGGTTTTCCAGTAATCCTTCATCTTTACTTTCTTTAAAATCGCATAATTCATCCGGACTGAATGAGCCAAAGGTGATAGAAACTTGGTTTGCGCTTGCTTTCTCATCTTCAAGCACGATCTTCTTTTCACGAGCCAAGTCCATAAATTTGTCCTTGAAGACAAAGCACTTCTCCAAAGGGTGGCTCACAAGTCTATGATATTTGAAGTAATTTGGGTCATCAATTTTCACAGCTTCATTTGGTCGCTTCATCTTCGGAAGCTCAATGAGATTTAACTCGAGGAGTTCTTCAAAAATAGCTGCCATATCAGAATCCAGAAATGGGTACTCTTTCTCCTGCATTTCTTTTAGAGTCAACTTTCCACTTGGCTTATCTTGAAACGAAGTGGATTTCATACACTGCTTCTTGCTCACCTTCGTCGTGAACTTCAAGGGTGATGTGTTGACATTCATAGATTTGTTATTTTTAGATCTTGGTACAAACTTGCTCCATTTTCTGATTTCTTGCTTGTCGTTCCCTTTGCGAGGTTCATAGATGGGCAGCCTTTCATTTCCAGCGGAGGCCATGTTCAACTCCATGTCATGGGCATGAGTTGCAAGTTCTTCAAATGTTCTAGGTTTGATACCTTGCAAGATGTAACGCAATACCCAATGCATAACTTGGATGCACATCTCTATGCCAGAAGTTTCACTAAGCATGTCTTTACAATTGAGGATTTCATTCCTCTAATCATTGATAAAGTCGATAACTGTTTCACTCTTCCGTTAACGAGTATTTGTGAGTTCTATCATACTCACAGTTCATCTCGTGCTATAAAAGTGATTGAAACATTCTTGCTCTAGTTTATCCCAGCTATCAATAGATTTAGCCTCGAGGTCCATGTACCAATCAAAAGCATTTCCTTTCAATGAGCGGACAAAAATCTTGACGAGGTAATCTCCATAAGTCCCAGCATTGTTGCATGTCTCAACGAAGTGCGCCACATGTTGCTTTGGATTGCCTTTGCCATCAAACTGTTGACATTTTGAGGGTTGATAGCCAGCAGGCATATTCAACATATCGATCCTTGAAGTGTACGGCTTTGCGTAGGTAAAGGAGGACTTGGAAGCGACTTTATATTTTTTTTAATAGTCCCTTCAATGAACTCTTTTAGTTGATTGATTGGAATCATCCCTTCCGAAGAGACTGGAATTTCCGTAGTTGATGCAACTTGTCGTGGGGGAGGATTCACCTCTTGAACTTCTGGGAGTTTGCCAGGTGACTGGGTGGATTCTTCTTCCATCAAGATTCCCACCCTATATGTTAGCTTGTCGATTCTAGCATCTTGATTTTGCATGCACTTGGTCAAGCCAGTGATTGCTTCTATGAAGTTTTCCAACTGCTACTCCACAGATGAAGTGTTTTTCACTATGGCTTGCATGATTATCGTGGACGATGGAGAGCAGCATGGATTGTCACACAGATTAATCCTTGATTGTCTCATGCTATGTGGTGTAAGTGGGGAGGATCCATCACTTGAAGCATCATCATATTCCTTCACAGCAGAGTGCTTGGATCCGGAGAGGTCAAGCAGAGCAAGAGTTTTCTTGATCTTTTCAGCAACATCGCTTCCTTCTTCGAGTACGTTTGTGGAAGATCTTGCTTCGTTTGAGGATGAAGATACGAAACAGGGGTAGATGCGGACGGAACTTGGGGTGCTTGTTGTGCTAACGAGCTTTCTTTGCTCCTTGTAACTGGTCCAAAGCTTCCAAAGGTAACTTCGAGTATGTTTTCCACATCAGCATAGAACTTGGAATTAGCAGCCTTGGGCCCGAGGCCGTAGTTTACTCACATAAAAAGGTTGTTCATCATTCAGATGAGGGAGTATTCATATCCTTACTTCCTTTGTTCACTTCAGTTATTAGTTATCATCAGTTACCAATTTTGGATCCGAGGGAAGTTATCCAGTCTTCAGATACTCTATATATTTGTTCCTTCAGTCCCAAGTTAGGCTAGTTAAGTTTACCTCGGCGTAACCTTCTTCTACTACCGATCTCATGAGTTGTACGACCGTCCTCGAATTGAACTCCGCATCAACGACCGACGACCTCAAGTTAGCAAGGGCATAAGCCTCACTATATTGATCCCGAGGTACATATTGTAAAGTCCACTCCTTGAACCAATATAATGTTACCTACAACTTATCCAGGTATCTTTGCATTCGTTCCTCTATGACCTGGAACGTTCCATTAACTTGGTTCACCAAAAAGAGGGAGTCACACTTAACTTCGATCACCTTTGCCCCCAAGATTTTAGCTAGTTCGAGACCGGAATCATGGACTCATATTCGGCCTCGTTATTAGTCTATTTTATAGTCTTAATAGATTGTCTAACTACGTCTACCTTTGGTGGCTTCAATACGATGCCAAGTCTAGACCCTTTTGCGTTCGGGGCACCATTTGTAAAGAGTGTCCAGATCCCTATAGAAATCCACGAGTTCAACAATAACTCTCTTTCGACCTCGGGTATTAGGGATGGCGTAATGTCGGCCACAAAGTCTGCCACATTTTGAAATTTAATGGCGGTCGGGGGCTGAGATTCGGTTATGTACCCACTGATATCTAAGGCCCATTGGGCAAATCGTCCTGAGAGCTCGGGTTTGTGCATTACATTCCTCAATGGGTAAGTAGTTACAACACATACGGGGTGACACTGAAAATACGGTTTCACCTTCCTAGAGGCGCTTAGAAAATTGAACACCAATTTTTCTAGGCGAGAGTATCTAGTTTTGGCCTCGCCTAGAGTCCTGTTGACTTAATAGATTGGAAAATGCATACCTTCCTCTTCCCAAACCAGGACTCCACTTACCGCTATCTCGGATGCTACTAAGTATATGTATAAGTGCTCGTCTGTCTTTGGAGTATGAAGTAGAGGTGAGTTTGAGAGATAACACTTGAGTTCCTCCAAGGCTCGTTGGCACTCCAGGGTCCATGAGAAGTTATTATTTTTCTTCAACAGTGAGGAAAACCGGTGGCTCTTGTCGGAAGACCTCGAGATGAATCACCCTATGGCGGCTATGTGTCTGATTAACCTTTGACTGGCCTTAACATTGTCCACAACAGTGATATCTTCGATGGCCTTGATCTTATCAGGATTAATCTCGATTCTCCGATTGGATACCATGAATTCGAGAATTTCCCAGACCCGACTTCGTATGCACATTTCTCTAGGTTCAGCTTCATATTGTACTTCTTCAATATGTTGAAGATTTCCTACAAATGTTCCAAATGGTCATTTGCTCGCAGGGACTTAACCAACATATCGTCAATGTAAACCTCCATTGGTTTTCCTATTTGTTCTTCGAACATCCAAATTACTAGGCGTTGGTAAGTGGCACAGACATTTTTTAGTCTGAATGACATCACGTTATAGCAGTAAGTGTTGTACTTAGTGATGAAGAAAGTTTTTTCCTGATCGCCCGGGTTCATCCATATTTGATTATACCCGGAATAGGCATCGAGAAAATTGAGAATCTCGTGGCCGGCCATTGCATCAATCATGCTATGATGTTGGGCAGAGGGAAGGAGTCCTTGGGATATGCCTTATTCAAATCTTTATAGTCTATACACATTCTTAATTTATTCCCTTTTTAGGGACTACCACTACATTTGCTAACCAATCCGGGTACTTAACTTCCCGAATGAACCTTATTTTAAGGAATTTAGATACCGCGTCTTTTATGAATGCATTCTTGACTTCGAACTGATGTCTCTTTTTCAGTTTGACTGGATGAAACTTCGGGCCCAAGCTCAGCTTATGAGTGGTTATCTATGGGGGGATCCCTGTCATATTAAGGTGGGACCAAGAGAAATAATCTATGTTATCTATAAGGAATTGAATGAGTTTTTTCCTGAGCTTGGGACTCATCCCCGTGCCCAGTTATACCTTTTGATCGAAAAAGTGTTCGATGAGTATGACTTGCTCTAGTTCTTCAACTGTGGATTTGGTAGCGTCAAAATCGTCGGGGGCTATGAAAAACCTTGAAAATCCATAGTCGTCGTCCTTATCCATCCCCTACTTGTATAGTTCTATCGAGGCCGATATCAATAATTGCTATTTGGTCTTGTCTTTATCCATCGGGTTCAGACCCTCCGATGTCAAAAGTGCAGATGCCAGGATCACCCATTGACCGCGGACATTTCCTTGGCGACCGGTTGCTCTCCGTAAACTATTTTGATTCCTCCAGGCTTTGGGAATTTCAACACCTGGCGCATCATTGAGGGTGTTGCTCTTATGTTGTGAATCCATGGTCTCCCGAACAAAGCATTTGTTAGTTTGATAGTTAGTAGTAAATAACCATAATCCCATATGTATTAGGAGTAGGACATGTATTATATATATATATATATATATATATATATATATATATATATATATATATATATATATATATATAGGGCTTATTGTATCATTGTTTAATAACAATAATAGATTTTTATCCCGCTCATTCTCACATGGTATCAGAGCTTTAGTGAGAAACCTATCGTTGTGCATCATTCCAGCGACTTCCGGGAAGAAATATCTCGTCGCCGTGCAATTTTCCGGCAACTTAGCAGGATGTTCGTAAGCAAACCACTTTATGCTGGTATTGTGCAAAAACCAACACCACCACGAGACTCTAGAGTCTCTGGCGATCAAACCCCAGTCAACCCTACTAGAAAACACACCTGCACGCGCCCTCACGCGCCGGAAAAAGAAATTTCGGCGAGATTTGACCCACGCGCCGGCGTGTGAGTCCTTTTCCGGCAAGATTTTCAAAAAGTTCTAGTTGAACAGTCGGATCGCCTAGGAATTCCGAGTCTACCCATACCTTTTTCTTTTTATTCCGATCACTTTGATATTTTCTGGAAACTACACTAACTTTCCGGCAACTACAATGATTTTTCCGGCAAAACTTCTTTTAGACAGCTTGCTCTCCTCACAATTCCGATTCTATCCATCTAGTTCAAATCAAATTCCGACCACTTTTATATTTTTTCGGCATGAACAATGATTTTCCCAGCGTGAACAGTAAAGAAAATTTGCTTTTTTTCCCCGGCGTAAACATTACAATGGCATTCGTATCACAAGCCTTTGATTCGCATTCCACTGGATCCAATGAAATTCAGATGGTTTCTATACCCGATTATATGGAGTTCCTTCAGTATAAAGCATGTAAACAAAAATCTTTAGGGATAGTAGCTTCCGGTTCTCAAACAGATAGTAGCGTGACTTGTGTCTCCCAATCTTCAACCTCCGAGTCTTAGGTCATTGATTCAGGTGCATCTTATCATATTTATGGTATCAAATATCTTTTCACTAGTATTTCATATTCTCAATGTCTTCCGACATTCACCATGGCCAATGGGTCTCAAACAATGGCAACTGCAATAGGTCAAGCAAGTCCACTTCCTTCTTTACATTTAGACTCAGTTCTTTATGTTCCCGGTAGTCCTTTTAATCTCATAGTCGTTCGTCGCTTAGAAAAATCACTTAAATATGCTATTTCATTTCTTGATGACCTTGTTTTTATACAGAAACGCAGTAAATGGCGGATTATTGGTACCAGACGTGAATCAGATGGACTTTATTACCTTATCCTTGCAAAATCACATGGACTCGCATCTTGTCTTCCTTCAATAACTGGTCTCGTTACTGATTCACTAGATTTATTACATAAACGGTTGGGACATTCCAATTTGTCAAAACTTCAGAAAATGGTACTTGGCTTATCTCAGTTGTCCACACTAGAGTGTGGGTCGTGTCAGCTTGGTAAGCATACCCTCTCCCATTTCTCGCGGCGTCTTGATAATCGAACAGAGTCACCTTTTACTTTAGTCCATTCAGATTTTTGGGGTCCTAGTCCGGTCAGTTCTACCTTGGGATTCCGCTAATTTTTCAGTTTCATTAATGATTATTCCAGATGCAGTTGGATATTTTTGATGAAAAATCAATCTGAGTTGTTTTATATTTTCCATACCTTCCATGCTGAAATTCAAAATCAATTTGGGGTTTCTATCCGCACATTTCGTAGTGATAATGCCCTAGAGTATTTGTCTTTCCTATTTCAGCAGTTTATGAACTCCCATGGGATTATTCATCAAACATCTTGTCCGTACACATCCCAACAAAATGGGGTAGCTGAAAGAAAGAATATACATCGTATTGAAACTTCTCGTACGCTACTCATAGAATCTCATGTTCCTCTGTGTTTTTGGGGGGATGCAGTTCTTACATCTTGCTATCTTATTAATCGTATGCCATCTTCAGCTATCCAAAATCAAGTTCCATTCTCTGTCTTGTTTCCTCACTTACCTTAGTTCTCTTTTCCACCCTGTGTCTTTGGGAGTACATGTTTTGTTCATGACCTTACTCCAGGAAAAGATAAGTTATCTCCTCGTGCTCTTAAGTGCATCTTTCTAGGTTACTCGGAAATGCAAAAGGGATATCAATGTTATTCTCCTAACCTCCAGCGGTTTTATGTCTGCTGATGTTACCTTCTTTGAAACCCAATCATACTTCACAGGTCCAGTTAATCACTTAGATATTTCTTAGGTGCTACCAGTTTCGTCTTTTGGAGATTCAGTCACTATCTCCCATTTATCTTCCTCCATATCTCCAGTTTTTGTTCCACCACCTATAATTCCAGTATCACCACCTAGTCCAGTTCCACCAACTATAGCTCCAGTTCCACCACCCAGTCCAGTTCAATCTTCTATAGCTCCACTACTCCTAACTTATCATCGTCGTCCGCATCCAGCACCAGGCCCATCTGATTCACCTAGTGTACCTGACCCTGCTAATACTACAAACTTGTCTCCTCTTAATCAACCGATTGCACTACGAAAAGGTATACGGTCTACACTTAATCCTAATCCTCATTATGTCATTTAAGTTACCATCGTCTGTCATCATCCCATTGTGAATTTGTGTCATCTTTGTCCTCTGTTTCTATCCCTAAGTCTACAGGTGAAGCACTGTCTCATCCCGAATGGCGACAGGCTATGATTGACGAGATGTCTGCTTTACATACGAGTGGTACTTGGGAGCTTGTTCCTCTTCCTACGGGTAAATCGATTGTTGGTTGTCGTTGGGTGTATGCAGTCAAAGTTGGTCCAGATGGACAGGTTGATCGACTTAAGGCTCGGCTTGTTGGCAAAGGATATACTAAGATATTTGGACTCGATTACAGTGGTACTTTCTCTCTCGTGGCTAAAATAGCATCAGTCTGCCTTTTTCTATCCATGGTTGTTGTTCGCCATTGGCCTCTCTATCAGCTGGACATTAAGAATGCTTTTCTTCACGGTTTATATGGAGCAACCACCTAGTTTTGTTGCTCAGAGGAAGTCTAGTGGCCTTGTATGTTGATTGCGCCGGTCCCTCTATGGTCTAAAGCAGTCTCCTCGAGCTTGGTTTGGTAAGTTCAGCACGATTATTCAGGAGTTTGGCATGACTCGTAGTGAAGATGATCCCTCTGTATTTTATCGACATTCTACTTCAAATATCTGTATTTATCTGGTCATTTATGTTGACGATATTGTTATTACCGGCAATGATCAGGATGGTATTAGTAAGTTAAAGTAACATCTCTTTCAGCACTTTCAAACTAAGGATCTGGGCAGATTAAAGTATGTTTTGGGTATTGAGGTCGCTCAGTCTAGCTCAGGTATTGTGATCTCACAACAGAAGTATGCCTTAGATATTCTTGAGGAGACAGGAATGACAGGTTGTATAACTGTTGACACTCCGATGGATCCGAATTCTAAACTTCTGCCAGGATAGGGGGAGCCTCTTAGCGATCCTGCAAGATATAGGCGGTTGGTTGGTAAATTAAATTACCTCACAATGACTAGGACTGACATTTCCTTTCCTGTGAGTGTTGTGAGTCAGTTTATGGATTCTCCTTGTGATAGTCATTGGGATGTAATTGTCCGCATTCTTCGGTATATAAAATCAGCTCCAGGCAAAGGCTTATTGTTTGAAGATCGAGGCCATGAGAAAATCGTTGGATACTCAGATGCTGATTGGGCAGGATCACCTTCTGATATACGTTCTACATCTGGATATTGTGTCTTAGTAGGAGTAAATTTGGTGTCTTGGAAGAGCAAGAAACAGAATGTGGTTGCTCGGTCTAGTGCAGAAGCAGAATATCGGGCGATGGCTATGGCGACATGTGAGCTAATTTGGATCAAACAATTGCTCAAGGAGTTGAAATTTGGTGAGATTAGTCAGATGGGACTTGTGTGTGATAATCAAGTTGCTCTTCATATTGCGTCAAATCCAGTGTTCCATGAGAGAACTAAACACATTGATATTGACTGTCACTTTGTTAGAGAAAAGATACTCTCGGGAGATATTGCTACAAAATTTGTGAAGTCGTATGATCAACTTGCTGATATTTTCACCAAGTCCCTCATGGGTCCTCGTATTAGTTATATATGTAACAAGCTTGGTACATATGATTTATATGCACCAGGTTGAGGGGGAGTGTTAGTTTGATAGTTAGTAGTAAATAACCCTAATCCCATATGTATTAGGAGTAGGGCATGTATTATATATATAGGGCTTATTGTATCATTGTTTAACATCAATAATAGATTTTTCTCCCGTGCATTCTCATAGCATTGTACCTCATGTCCTCTTTGATCACGTACAACTTCATTTTCTAAATGGTCCCGACGGTATTTATCATTAATGATATCTCCCCTTTAGTGGTCTCACGTGTTATGTTGAATCCATTTAGAACCCTGACTGCAGGCACGATTTGGTCTTGCAAATCAAGTTATTCCACGACCCACGATCTGATGATATTGGCCGAGCTACCTGGATTAATCAAAACATGCTTGATTTGAGATATATTTATGAGTACAGATATTACCAGTGCATCGTTGTAGTGCTGCACGATCCCTTCAGTGTCCTCATCGTTGAAAGAGAAGGTTCCCTCCGACACATAATCACGAGTCCGTTTTCCCCCTGTGATAGATACTTTGGTGTGTTTTAGCATCGGCCCATGAGGAATGTCGACCCCACCGATGAGCATGATAATGACGTGCTAGGGTTCCTCTTGCTTGATCTATTTATTAGAATTTCTATTCCTAAAATGATTCTTGGCTCGATCGCTCAGGAACTCTCGGAGATGTCCGTTGTTGAATAGTCGGGCTACTTCCTCTCTTAATTATCTGCAACCCTCTATTTTTTGGCCGTGAGTGCCATGATATTTTCACATTAGTGTAGGATCCTTTTGGGTTGGATCGAACGGTAGAGGTCAAAACAATTTGGTGTCTTTGATGCGTCCGATGCCACATACGATGGCAGCGGCATCGATGTTAAAGTTATACGCTGATAATCCTGGTGTTTCTTTAGGCTCGGTGGGCCTGTCAAAATTGTTTTTGCTCATGAGTCCCCGGTTAATTTGATCTCGATCACTTCTCCTTTCATTTCTCACACGGGTTTCGCCCTGACCAAGTGCTTCTACGGTCTCCACTGTACCGCTGATATCGATCCATGTTTGATCTCGGTTCACGATCAACGTCTCTCTTGACTATGTCGATGGTTTTGACGGGATAAAAGAACCCAGAAGGGGCCCAAAGATGATCATCTTCAACCATGATTTTTGATTGATACCAGTTATGCACATAGGCTCAAGTAACAACCATATATTCTACCAGGTTTTGTTTCAGGTGTTGTGAGCCAACAAGCTTTGAACATTGAGTCCTTGGGTGAAGTTTGAACGGCCCAATCATCAGCGACCAGAGGCAGGTCCATCTGTTCCATTTGAAACCAGGACACGAGTTCTCTGAGCATCTCATTATCCCTCTGTTTTACTTTGAAAAGATCTGACTTCCTGGTCTCGACCTTGATAGCTCCAGCGTGTGCTTTTACGAATAAATCTACAAGCATAACAAACAAGTCAATAGAATTAGGAGGTAGGTTGTGATACCATATCATAGCTCCCTTTGACAGAGTTTCCCTAAACTTCTTTAGCAGGACGGACTCGATCTCATCATACTCCAAGTTGTTCCCTTTGATGTCGCTCGTATAGGAGGTCACATGCTCATTTAGGTCGACCGTTCCATTGTACTTAGGAATCTCGGGCATGCGGAATTTCTTAGGGATCAACTTCAGAGCCACACTTGGAGGAAAAAGGTTTTTTAACTAACTTCTTGGAATGCAGACCTTTTAATACCAGCGGTGCTCCTGGGATTCGATCTACCCTGGAATTGTAAGGTTCCCACCTTTTTTTCATTGGATTCGATTTTCTCCTCTCCTGATTCTCCCAGCTTTGTCAGTTACTCGAGCATCTTTATGATCTCAGGTTGGTACCCGATTCATTTTCATTGGGCCTCTCTGTGACTAGTTCATTTCTGCGAGTGACTTCTCGGGATGGCTCAGGCTCGATTCTGCTCAGCACGCGACTTTGGTTTTGTAATTGGGCTATTACTGCATGTTGAGCCTGTAACATTTTGAAGATCACTCATAAATTGACTCCGTCCCCTCCAATGTTTTGTGTACTTTGGGTTGTCGATCAGGCTCCACCACGGGCGTTGTTCTTGGGGTCAGTATGCTGATTTGTGTTGATGGCCACATGTGAGTTAGCGTCAATCGGGTCTGCGACTGGAATTCCGATGGGGTCAACAGGTGGTACCTCGCCACTGGGTACTATTGTTATTCTCGTCTTGATGATCGGACTCAACATCCACATTTAGAGGGGCTAGCTGGGAGTTTTACGTTTTTAACTTTTGCTCGAAATTAGAGACACTTCAAAGAACAAGTGTAAAATAAGGTGTGTTATAGAAGTTTGTATCAAATAGACACTATTATCCATATCCCCACGGTGGGTGCCAAACTGTTTACCCTCAAAATCGGATAACAATAGAATTTGTAAGTCTTTTTAAAGAAACACAGGTTAATTTGATACAAAGCGATAAATTAAGTCAAATTGAACAGACAAAGATAAAATAGATTCAAACCACACGAGGAAGATAGTTCCAACCTTAGTGAAATATTTACCATTGATCCGCGCTCGCTATAGTCAGCTTTGATGAACAAGAGGAAAATAGAGTTGATAACAGAGAAAATAATAATAATATATTGTTTTGGAATGCGTGCTACAATGTTTTTCATGATATATCTAACTCCCTTTATATAGTGGGGGAGTCCTACTACAGGTACAACTATATGGAAGGTAAAAATATTCTAATTAACTAATTGTCGGTTCCTTATCGATATGTGTTGGGATCTCCGCCGTGATATCCGCTCGTTCACGAATATTTCGGCCTTCTGTGGGCTATGCTTGATTGTCCAACAATGTTCCTTGAAGTCGTTCGAGGCTAGGACCGATTCCAGAATCATGACCTCGTCATTCTCGAGGGCTAGCGTCATGCCCCGAGATTCTGGCTCGGTGGGACCTTTGGTTCGATCTCGGTCCCTTGTCACCATGTCTCGAGCCTGGTTTATCTTGTCGGAGGCCGGGATGCACCATGAGCTCGATTTCACCCGTATACAATGTGATACATGAACTGTTATCTCTCGGCTATGGGTAACTTTTACGAGTTAAAATAATATTTGGTTTCAAACTAGAATTTTTTTTTCTTTCATGTTTTTTCAATTGAGAACTAAAAAATATGAGTTTGCGGTTCTATTATTAAGCACTCAGGGATGGTGTTATCGAGTTCATGATTTTAAAATTGAGAACTCAAGGATAGCGTCATGTAATTTGTGGTTCTATGATTAAAAGCTTTGGTCAACCACTAATAAATAGACAGTATAGACAATAAATTGCGGCGAGAAAATAAAATCAAGACCGAAAAATATCGCAACAATCGTAGTATTTTATTTCAAGTAATGTGAGTGTACACTCTCTATGAATCCTCTGATTCTTCTTTCCAATAGTAAATAAATTCAAGGGCCTTTGAGGTTGATCTTGAATCTATATTTGTTTCCACGAACGATGATCTTGAATTCAACTAGCACGAACTTTGATTTGAACTCGTACTTCTTCAATCTTGACTTGTTCCTCGTTCTTGAGCTTGAAACTTGTGGAGGAATTTATAGCGTTTGATCCACGAGCTCTTTCTTGCTTCTTGTTATAACTTCTGGTGTCTTTTCAGAGTTATGAAGACTCCTAATTATAGTTGTGGAAGGGAAGAGTTATAATACGAACAAACTCTTTCCGACCAATCAGATTGAAGAGTGAGAAGGCCGCATTTGATTGGTCAGACCATGTTATTTGCACACGTGGCGCGGTTTCATTGGACTTTTAATTTGACTTGGCATGTTTTTTCATTTTGACACGTGGCATAGTCCTATTGGCTCTTCCGTTTGACTTGGCGCGCCACGTCATTTAACACGTGGCACCAAACTGGGCCTCTACCAAAATGACATATTGGGCCTAATGAAGTGGGCTCATCACTTTAGCCCAATGGATTAAAACTTATTTCTTTAATCCATATATATTGGATTTATATAATTAATCCAATTATATTAGCCCATAATATTTATTTGGACTAATATATCTTGAATGTAAAATATAGTCCAAATTATTTCATGGATTTAATTTTAATAAAATTTATATGCCTACAGACAGCTTGCAAAGTTTTGTCATTATGCGATAACTATCAAAACCATGAACAAGTAGGAAAAAAGCAGATTTAATTTGCAATTGAACGGATAAAACTTCAAATGATTTGATAAACTTTTGTCAAAGTGGAGCAGCCACTGTTGATTCCAGTCGATCTATGCGGATATCCTAGTAAATGGTGGCGTCGAGGAGTTGAACTGTTGAAGGAGATCATGTTGGGGGCAAAAAGGTCTTTATAGTTAAAATTTGGCTCTTTTGTCATTTCATCTTAAAACATGAATAAACTCTGAAAACCACTATAAAATGTGGCGACAACACCCAATTTTTCCCTCACAAAATGGCAGTAACATGATATTTTTTAGGGAGATTTAACTTTTGACCTCGCTTGCTCCATCGAAAATATTTCAAGGTTAAAATTAAAAGTATTGTCCAGGAACAAACAAGTTACAATACTTATTAAACTTGAAGTTCTTTCCATGAGATAAATATGAACAAAAATTCAATACCATCTACTTATTTGTGTACTTCACACGTTATTACTTTGAGGGGTCACTTGATAATTGGAACTAGGGGTTGATGTAGCACAAATTTGAAATTAGATTTGTCTAATGTTTGATGGTACAATTAGCTAAAACAAAGATAAAAGTTATACCAATACAATGGGATTAGTTATTCTATATAGGAGGTAATATTATTTTATTTATTATAATTCATATTTTATTTTCTGGATTATAAGTTTGGGATAATAAGTTAGAGTACGGAATCTAAATGTGGTCTTTTTGAACTCAAAAGATTGAAATAAATAAAAGAAAAATTAGTGACCAAACTAGGTATATCGCCCTTTTAAAGGCGCTATACCTTAATGACCGTTATAGACGTTAAGGTATAGCGCCCTCTAAAAGAACGTTATATGTGAAGCTGATAAGACCCCCCCCCCCCCCCCCCCATTTTTAAATCTCACAGCAATGGTGCCCCCCTTCCCCCACTACGACCCAAAAAAATCTCGAGTGGACCCCACCCGTCCCACAAAAAGTAAAGATTCTTGGTCCCACATCCTAGCTAAGCCTTCTCTCGTTGTGGGTTGCTCGTTTCGGATTCAAATCTTCAACTTTCTAAAAAACATAAATCGAGGTATTTCGATTTAGTTTTTGTCGAAACTCGTATAAAAATGCATATTAGTTGTTTTAAATGTGTTCTATGTTGTTTTGTATTTTTTTTTTGCGATTAAACTGGTATGTTTTTTTTATCCTGACTAAGATATTAGTGTGCTAAAATAATATGTAAGAATTGAGAAATTATTATTATTTGTTAAAAAAAATGTTAATAAGTTACTTTTACTGTTTTATATGTATTTTCGTGAATGTTTTGTGATTAAATGTATTTGTTATTTTTATCTAGTTTAGATTATGTATTTGCTTAAAGAATATAGTGTCTTTAAGCGTAGTATCCCTGTAGTTTAAGTATCTATTATACTAAAAAATACTTCAAAATAACTGATAGAGCAAACACAAACTCTGCCCAATTTCAGTCAACAATCGTAAGAAAATATCACGAGAAAACAACAATATTTTTCGGATAACTTGGTGCTACTGGGCCTCAAATATCGAGCCTGAAACTCATATGTGAATACTTAATAATTAAATATTATATAATTATAAAACCTAATTATTTAATTTACAAACAAACATATCAAATTGTAAAACTAACATGTAAAATAAAAAAAACTAACACATACTAGAATTCAGGATATCTTGGTGCTACTGGGCCTCAAATATCGAGCCTGAAACTCATATGTGAATACTTAATAATTAAATATTATATAATTATAAAAACTAATTATTTAATTTACAAACAAACATATAAAATTATAAAACTAACATGTAAAATAAAAAAACTAACACATACTAGAATTCAGGATATCTTGGTGCTACTATGCCTCATATATCGAGCCTGGAACCCATATGTGGATATTTAATAATTAAATATAGTATAATTATAAAAATTGATTATTTAATTTACAAACAAGCATATAAAATTGTAATTCAAAAATGTAAAATAATATAACTAACACATACAAGAATTCATGATATCTCGATGTGATTGAGCCTCAAATATCGAACCTAGAACCCATATGTGAATATTTAATAATTAAATATTGTATAATTATAAAAACTAATTATTTAATTTACAAACAAACATATAAAATTATAAACTAACACATACAAAATAATAAAACTAACACATACAAGAATTCAGGATATCTTGGTGCAACTGGGCCTCAAATATCGAGCTTAGAACCCATATGTGAATACTTAATAATTAAATATTATATAATTATAAAATTAATTATTTAATTTACAAACAAACATATAAAATTATAAAACTAACATGTAATTAATGTTGTTTAATTTACAATAGACGACATGGAGGTGCCGCCTATGCATCCCGGACATTCCAGCGATGAGCTACTATCGTTACATGGCGATCATAGGTCCGCCCACATATGGGAGGGAGAGTTACTGGCCCAGACGCTCTGCGTCAGGAGAGTGGACGACATGTGGACTTTCTGAAGGGAAATGTTCTCCATCCCCGTGTAGTCAGACACCTGCATAATACGGGCTTCTACAAGACTTTGGAGATCGGGCGGCTGCATCTCGATTGGTCTTTGGTCACGACCCTGATAGAGCGGTGGCGAACGGAGACGCACACATTCCACTTGCCCATTAGCGAGTAGGTCACCATCACACTGCAGGGCGTGGAGGTCATATATGGGCTGCCTGTTGATGGACACTCCGTTGCTCTGCCGCAGGACATGAGAGAGATGACAGGTGGGCAGTACTTGGACATGCTGCAGCAGCTCACTGGTTTCCGACCAAAGGATGAGAATGCACTGGCTGGGGCCAGTCGTCTGCAGTTGACAACTATTCAAGACCATTTGGAGATATTTCACCCTAACATCACTGGCGATACACCAGATCTGCATATTCACGAGTACACGAGGTTGCTGTTACTCCTTATGTTTGGAGGGGTCTTGTTCCCGAACACTTCGGGAAACCTACAGCTTGAGATTTCTTCAGTATCTTGAGCGGCTAGATGATTTACCCCAGTACAGCTGGGGTGCTACTGTTCTCGCCTACTTGTACAGGAAGAAGTGACGGGCGATCATGGGCACCCAGCTTGACGTTGCTGGATTTTTGCCGCTGCTACAGGTGACAACATATTCGAATACTCTATTTATGATAACATACCTAGTAAAAATATATCTTAAATTTTACGTCAAATTTGGATGTGAGGTTTGAGCCTAGAAGCGGTTCCTGCAGTTGCAGCCACCTCTACCACCATTAGCTCCGCATGTACCACCTCAGTTTTTCCCTCTAGCTAGGAGGTGGGTTCTCCGGCGGGGATATGGATGAGAGTACGAGGCTTGACATAATCTCTCCTTGTGCAGGGATTTGTTGGATTTGCAGGAGGGCGAACAAGTAAATGTATACCTAAGTTTACTTGGCATAGCTTCACATGTGTTGCGTATACTCACGTTTTCTATTGTTACTTAATAGTTCATCTGGATGCCATACAGCGACGCGCTGATAGGTGGCTTGCCCAATTATTGCTCGGCCGGCGGACTTATTTGGAGCTCTTCCTCCCTATTGATGTGCCTTGATATTATGGAGCATCATGCCACCGAGCGGATACTTCGCCAGTTTGGCCATCCACAGCTTGTACGGACACCGCCCACCTGGCAGACCACACATTTTCAGCGGGATGATCGTTCGAGGGTAGACCACGCATATGTTGCATGGCTTGAGGCGCAAATCGATACTTGGGACCAACGACTTGAGCTGATTCCGCCCTCCCCCTTCACCGTGCCAGATGGATACTGAGCATGATTATACAAGCTAGTGCCGCGGCGTTACCCGATTTTTCGTCGGGAATCCCATTCATCGAGCTGGCGGTCGGTATGTTCCATACGCCAGGAGGCACGAGGCACTGTTATGTTATTTGGTATTCTTACTTATATATTTTTCCTAGCTTTCCATAATTTATATTTTACACGTTGTGTAGGCTATTGGCCTACAATTATTCCACTAGTTGGGACTGCAGATGCAGCAGTATGCCGTCAACAATATTTATTGTTTACATTATATTTTTATTTCCCCGGTTCTTCATTATTTTAATACTACAACACAAATGCAGCAACTTAGCATAATTTAAATCAGTACAATTAATGAAAATACATGACATGGAAAGCATAAAGATAAAATACTACACTCAATACATATATGTGTTTGTTTAGTCACTATCGCCCATTATTCTCTACTTCAACCACTTAAATTTCTCCAGCAGCCTATTATTTCTTCTTCCACCTCTTTTAGTTTCTCCTTCAATGCCGCAATTTCTCGTTTCATTTCAGATTCACGGCATTCGTATTGACAGTTCATATCATTAAAAAACTGCAAAGATTGTTTGTAGCATTCCTGCTTACAGGGTTCATCAAGCCATACCTCAAAATTACAATAATTCCTGTCATTGCCTCCAAACCTATTTACACACATCCAGTATTTGCGCCCAACATGACCATCCTCCCAACAGTCCTTCACCTAGGGATGGCAATGGGGCGAGGCGGGTGCGGTGCGGTGCGAGGCGGATTTTGTTTTATGCGGGGAGGGGCAGGGCGAGTTAAAACAATTTTTAAAATTTTTAAAGCGCGGCGGGGCGGGTTACGGGTTTAATGTGGGAAAACTTTGAATTTTATCTTGTTTGAAACAAAGCAATCGTTTCAATACAATTTCACATTTTTCTTCACTAGCACGAATACTATTTTGATTTATAATTAACCAATTTGTGTAAGACTCATCAAAGTGATATATTGGGATTCAAATATATGATTTTCTTTTGCCGCGGAGCTGACCCGCAGGAACATTAAAGAAAAAATTTCACATATTCTTACACTAATGTTTTCATTACTAAAAGTCTACAGAAAACCTTTATCTATTTTGTCACCACTAAACATCATTAATGTTTATGTTAAAGTACATCAAAATTTTACACAACCAATTTTTTAATTTTTTAATTTTGATGTACAAATTAAACTTACGATACACAAGGGAGAATATCCCTCCAGGTTAGAATGATACTATTCATAATATTTTAATTCATAAATAAATTCGAGTTGTGATCCCATAACTACTGAATTACTTTTATACTAACACTAGTTGATTAAAATAGAAAGAAAAAATCAATGATTTATCAACACATTTCAAACCTTAATACCTTTGACGGACATGAATACGAGATAACTACAAAACTGGTGTTTAGTTCCAATATTCACAAGATTAATAAGACAATATAAATGACAATTGAACTTGAAATTCGGTTGGTATATGTTGTGTTCAGGGGTGTACATGGATTGGGTTGGTTTGGTTTTGATAAAAACCAAACCAAACAAATTATATCGGTTTGGATTGGTTCGATTTTGTCGGGGTTTTCAATTTTTCGAATTTTTTTGTTACATGAATATTATTCGAATCATATTTGTTAAAGATATAGATGACGTTTTCACAAGTGAATATATGTTTTTTAAATATTGAAAAAATTTAACAAACATATAATCTATTAAAATATTTCAATGGGAGAATTTTATTAGTAACACATGATAGTTAAAAATATTTAAGAAAAAAGAAAAAACAATTAAGTGGGGCGGGGCGTGTTGAAATTTTTGTGGGTATAGTCAAACCCGCCCCGCCCC